>JAHWFP010135400.1:0-61913 GCA_023313725.1 Lithobius niger | reverse complement strand
AAAAAAGAAATAGCTACCAAAAACGTCACTGGTGTATTTCTGACTTAACATTGGTACTATTTAACAACGATTTGTGTATGTTTAATAATTTTTCTTTGAGTCTTTGAGAGTACTGATGTATATTGCCTACTATAAAGCAATATTTATATTGTCTACAGGGCCATAGCCAGGCTAAAGATTTACTCCCCTTGATGCATAGTTTCAACTTAACGACTGAACTCTTAAAGAAAAGTTCTTTCAGAAATGACTTAAAAAGTGTGCATCATTGGTCAAACTGTCCTATGTTTTTCGATCAATCTCTCGTAGTTGTAATACACAATTCACGTAACGCTAACGGTGTGCATTCGTCCAATTTTCCCCCCTGCAATCGCGGGGTTCTCATGGCCTGCTAGGTACAGTTTCATCATCACTATGGACTAAGGCTGTACCGAACGAGAATTTTTTAGCCGATCTGAACCATACCGAACAAACCTTAAATAAGCCGAACACCGAACACTTCCAAAACTCTGTTTAAACATAAAAAAATCTCTACTACTTTTATATTTTACCTTATAACTTTTGAACTGTTAGAGCTAGGAACTTGTGGTTTGGACCAACAGAAAGCTGGCAGAAAAACCTTCAAAATGATGTATTCAAACATCAAAATTCGTCGATTAGAAGTGAAAATATGTTCGGTTTGGTATTTTGTGTTTGAAAGACCGAACGCCGAACAGAACCAAACACCCTCTGTTCGGCCATGTTCGGTTCGGTACAGCCTTACTATGGACACATAACTTCCGCAAAATTTGTTCATCCAACGCACTGCAATTTCTGCTGCGATTCGAAGATCCATGCAGTTTTTTTGTTAATAGATTCTGTGGCTTATAGTGTAAATACCGTAAATCCTCTATTTGTAGCCCCGGCTACTGGTTAAAACTCAAGCCATTTCGACCCGTCTACTACTAGAGACCGGCAACTACACAATTTAGAAAAGAAATATACGTCATCAATACATGTAGTACACGTGTCTGACATTAAAACGGTAAATAATGTCGCATGAATGCTTTTACCGTTGCTCTTTAATTTGGATATGGTGTCTGTTTATGTGACGGACGTGCACTTTTATATAACTTTTTTTCAAATCAAGTCATTTTGACTTGGCTGCTACTAATTTATGACTGGGTAAACACCGTGCTACAATTGACGACCTGGCCACAGATGGAGAATTTACGGTAAACAAATATATACACCTTGATTTCAACTTCAAAGTAAAAAAATGTACTCGACTTAACAAGTATCTCTTACCACACTATATAGCATTGTGAACCCTAATCAGAAACAAATAAACATTGTGGTGCTCCTCGTCCCCCACCCCCCCACCTTTCGACTATGTGGGACACAGCAGAATTATTTCAGTAACACTTACAGTTAGTCTTTCTAATGATAGAATTCATTTTTATTAGTGGCTTTTATTGGAATTTGGCAAGTTTTCTTGCCTGGGTCATTGCAGTTATTTTAAGGTTCTTCTGTTCTTCTTTTAAGAATCAATTTGGTAGGTTAGGCTTATTTATTTTTTTCAATGCTAGTAGTAGTAGAAGTATGGCTTCTATGCTTCCATGTGCGTGTTAGCGTGGAGCTAGTGCGACAATACATGATAATTCTGATTTCACAGTATTAAATTCGTCTTGCGCCGGGCGCGTGTCTGCACAGGCTAGCACCTTCCAGATTTCACACTTAAAAATTCTTACCGGCCGTGTTTGGGCCATCTAGTGGGAGAGGTGAGTGGCTAAGTCCTTATTCCACAACAAAAGGATTGCATAGGAGAGGAGCACGAGGAAGAAAGGTCTTTTGTTTGGCAGAAAGATAATACAAGAGGATTATCCGCTGGTCCTCTTCGGTACGTGTCAGCACGCTTTGGCGAAGTGGCCAAGCTTACTCGCAAACAAGCGTCTGGCAAATTCAGTAGTGTGAAATGGTGAGCGTGTGGCCGACATGAGACAAATTTAGTAGTGTTAAATTAGTATAAGTAAGTCTATACTTTCAGCCAGGCCAGAGGAGAGTCAGCAGGCCTTTCAGGTCGTATCTATGGGTTGGGGTAATTATCCATTAAAAACGTGAAAACCGGGAAACTTAATTATGAAGACGTAATAAAAGAATTGTCTAAAGAAAGGCCCGCAAAAAAGACTTCAGAGTTATTAACAAAAACTTCAATCGTAGCAGACATCAGAAATGTAACTAGATAATAGCATCTTATCTCTTCCAAGCGTTTGTGGGGCCCAGGCTGTAATTCCGGCTAGTACCACTAAAGCAATGCATTAGTAACAGCAAGAATGTATAGGGGGTTTGGTAACAGCAAATACTAACCTTCATCAATTTCGGTCTCCATTCGCCAAATGGCGAGGAAATTTCAGCATTTGGCGACTTGGTTTTTAGAGATACTCGACAAATGGCGACTGATTAATATACCCGATGCTTAGGTTGTCATATCTCGGGAATCGTGTTAGGTAGAATCAAGCATTTTGTGGAGTTGTGTGCAGATTTACAAGGATTCTCCAACCAGTCTGCAAATACTGCTGCTAGCCCCTTTAGCTGAATGGAAAGTTATATTAATTCAAACAGTATTTAAGCATTAAGTAGCAACAAAACTAAAAGTTTCTTTGACATGGCGAGAAGGAAAAGGACAATGGTGAGTTTATTTTAATGTCTACTGGCTAAAATATGGCGAGGGGCACACAATTCCCATTCGTGAAAGTTGGCAGTTACTGCCAATGCTCCACATAGAGGCTTGGAAGAGTTCAGATACGATACAATATCTTGTTCAATATTTACAGGAAGCAAAAAAAAATCAGTCCTAGTTCTTACACGAAATAGCCATCAGTAGTAATGTAATAAATAATACATGAGCAAATGGTGACACTGCGATACTATTGTCACTCTATAACCGCCAGAGGCTAAAAGGGTGGAATGGAGGGATGGGCAGAAGGGGGAATAAATTGAAAGTAAACCCACAGCCTCCTGCAGGAAAAGCCGTAACAGAAAAAAACAAAAAAGGCGACTAAATTGTACGGCGGAGTAGGTTTGGTAGGTGCTGCCATCTCAACACCAATTGACAAATTTGCCAACTAACCGATGAGGTTTCCCAAGTTTGCCAACTAATAATGCCACTTAGCACACGCCATGTCACGATTGGTGTCACCTTTTTGCGGAGCATTGTAAATGGTAGAGCAAATACGGCCTTTACTCCAGGAGGCTCTGCTAACCCCACTGGTTGCGACGAAAACACGAACGAACTGAATTAACAGAAATCAAGTTTAACTTTACGTAGTATTTTTTTCAGCATATAATTTTCATCTAATTACACCAAGTCCACTTCAGTTACAGACTTCAGCCAAAAGACCAATCAGCAACACTACGCAATTTAAATTATTACCCTCCGTTTGTACAACAACGAAGCAGCGGAGGTTTTTGAACCACCAACCAGTTGCTCAAACGCTCGAAAATTTCTTTTTTTTGGCTCATTTAAACCTCCATTACTGCCGATTTTCGAAAGCAACCTAGAATTAGCTTTCCGTTTTGGAATACGTCCATGTTTTACAGAATTTCTGAATTTACTGAAGCCCTGCGCCCTTCATACAATTTATGAGCTCATTTTATTAGGTATCGTGCGGCCATGTATAATGTTATAAGAACCTTTGGCACAAAGGTTCCAAAAAAAGAAAATTGTTTTTCTGGGACCAGGGGCGTAGCGAAGCCTTAGTAAGTAGGGGGGCGCAGGCCCAAAAAATCCGACTATGGTCTAAGATTTGCCGACTTCCATCGCGAATTTTTTTTAATGCTTTAGCCCTTCACATACTGGGGTAGCTGTGTGGCGATGGTGGTGGTGAGTGGGGGGGGGGGGGTGAGCGAGGCAAGACATTGTCTCATTCTCCCTCACTAATTTTACCGGCCCACTTAGAAATTTTATTAATACGTAAATGGCCAAAAAATGCATGTAATACATATATGGATATACAAAAGAAATTGTAATGTACCTTACATTGTGAGAGCAGCTTTTTGCTGGCACCTTCTCAAAAGGATGTGCACTTTTAAGTTTCTGAAGAGTGACAGGCTGTAAACCTTGAGCATTAGAAATGGCGACCAAAATGGCGCCCAACTATTACTCTATTTGTTGCCATTTGGCCTATTATGCAAGAACCGTTAGTGTTACACAAAAGCAGTTTGTATATCAGTTGTTTATATCTAAGAGTGGGAAGGTCTTCTTTGAATCAAGGGTAATGAAAAGGGTCTACCACTATTAAGGACCGAGACACGCCATTTTACTAGGGGCTGGTATCACAATTACCACTGAATTTTTCGCTCATTTTTAAATTTAAACTGCTCTTGTGACGGTTCTAATTTAGATAAGTGACTCCAATTAGGTTTATTCGTAAGGTGGGAATGTCGTCTTTGAATCAAGGGTAATGAAAAGGGTCTACCACTATTAGGGACCGAGCTACGCCCGTTTTACTAAGGGCTGGTATCACAGTTACCGTTCAGTTTTTTGCTCATTTTCAACCTTTGAACGGTATTAAACACAGAAAGCCAAAGGCTCAACAAGAGTTAAATAAATACAGATGCAAACCTATTTACGTTGCCTTTTGAACTTCTATGTCAGACC
This sequence comes from Lithobius niger, assembly GCA_023313725.1. Classification (NCBI taxonomy): domain Eukaryota; kingdom Metazoa; phylum Arthropoda; class Chilopoda; order Lithobiomorpha; family Lithobiidae; genus Lithobius; species Lithobius niger. Next base: position 57,277 of record JAHWFP010135400.1, on the reverse strand, counting down.
TGAGTGGGGAATCGAACCCACGACCTTTGAAACTAAAGGCCGATGTCCTACCGCTGAACCATACTGTCACAGCCAAAAGGAAACTCTGCCTATAGACGTTTCTTGTTGGCCTTGTCTGTATGGGTCAGCGGTAGGACTTCGGCCTTTCGTGTCAAAGGTCGTGGGTTCGATTCCCCGCTCCGGCATTCTTGACATAAGTCCAAAAAGCAACATAAATGCAAACGTATTTATTATGCAAACCTATATTTACGTTGCCTTTAAGCACTGGCAAGTGTAGAAGACTATCAGGTTTAAGGCGGGGGAGGGGTGTAATTAAAAAAATTGGATATGGTTGTTCAGTAGGACCAAAGGCTAGTTGGCATTTTTTTCCTCTTTTAGTTTTTGTCGAGTGTTAGCATTTGAAAATCGTATTTTTTACTGGGAGTCATAACCTCAATAAAAATGAACGAATTAAATTTGCTTACCGTACGTGCTTTGATGCCTCAAATGGAAATTTTTTGTACCAAATTCTTTCACGGAAACGAGTTTTCAAATGACAGTTTTGATTATTAAAACTTTTTTTTCGGGATGGGACAATTTCAGTCAGCATAAGGCTGTACAACTAGTAAGTACTCACCAAGGTGGTTATGAATACTTCGTAATAAACAAACCGTTCCTCCGCTTCCTTAGTTAGGATGACCCCTATTGTACACATCAGTAGTGGCGCCAGCCAACTGCTGATGGGGGAGGGGGGGGGCAACGATTCCCCGACAAGGGGCAAAGAAAATTAACGACTTCTATTATACCTTGTTCTACATTGGCAAAGGGCCGGCAAAACCAGGTAGGAGGTCTGGGGGAGCGCTGTAAGCACCCCCTAACGGGGTCCGGGGCAGAGCCCCGGAAGCTGAAGCATTTTACGCTATTTGAAAGCCTATTTTCGGCTTCCCGAGACACGTTTGAAACATACTCGTTAAGCAAATTTCGGATGTTTGTCGTAAACATTCTTCAGCAAGAGAGGTAGTAGAAACCTAATTCTGACCAAATTCTGTTTTTTTTATTATGCATTTTTTACAAAATAAATTAACTGATGAATTTAAATTATTTAAAAAAATATTATTACTTTAACATTAAGTAACACTGAAGAATTTAGGTTTGGAAAGTACTGTTGCTTACGTTTCAACTTACGGCCAACTCTATTTACAGCTTTTTCCCCAAAAATTTGTACGGATTTTATGTCGTCATGTTGACTCAGCCTTCCGGCTGTTCCCCAACGACAATCTCAGTTACTCCCCGACTGGGGCCGAGGCTTCCCCGACCAGGGGAAGGGGGTGGGCACGTGTCAGTACGAGGTCACAGCGCGGTGACTAAATCTTTCCCAAGATTAGTTACGAAGTGACGATTCATAGAAAAGTTAAAGTATGCAGAAAAGCGAAATCGAAGCGATGACACGACTCGCGTATATTTTTTCCCCTTACGAAATGTTGTTTTCTGCTTCAAAACATTTACTCAACTTAAGAATTTGCCGACTGGGAAAGAGTCAATGAGCAAAGGTGAAATGCCGAGTCGTTTTTTGCCACCTGTGTAATAAATAATAACATGTATTGCTAAGACAGTTTAATTTCTTTGGGCGAATTTCTCGAATGGGGAGAAGAGTAAATGAACAAAGGTGAAATGCCGACTCTAATTTCATCGCGTGAACAAATAATAAAAAGTGCACGTACGACGACAGTTTAATTCTTTTCACGAATTTGCCGACTGAGAGAATGAGTGGGGGGACGGTGCGCCCCCCCTCGCCCCCCCTGTCGCTACGCCCCTGTCTGGGACCTCCTCATGGACTTAAAAAAGAGCCGCGCTAACTTTTTTTATTACTATTTCTTTGTGTGCCATGTATAGAGATAGTAGTAGCTTTTGCAGGGCGAATGGAATTGGGCTACTCAAACATTTGCAGTTTTTAAAATAGATAGAAACTTTGTAACCCCCCCACACACAAAAAAATAGGTAAACCTTCCTCCAAAAAATGGGTTAGGAAGCGTACTCGACAAGCTACTATGAAAAGTTGTGTGTTTTGGTGATACTTTTGAGAATTTAATTTTTTTAATTCGTACCATAACAACAACTTTTTTTTGTAACTTGTAACGTTACTCAAAAAGAAAAAAAAAAAACAACTGCTTGCTCACGTGATAGAAATCTGTAGTTTGGACAGAAATTGTTTGGTTACAAATTCGTTTGTTTACGAGGAATAAAAACAAAAAAAAGAGCTTTGCAGAAGTTTTCGAATGTCCTAAAAGCCTTAAAACGTCATCAGCTTAGCCCTACCCACTTTCCTTCCCTGGATAAAAATCTGAAACTGGAACGCTATTGACAAATCGCTGGCTGTTATTTGATGTCTTCGGTCTGCTACTAGAGTACACACATGTCCTCAATACAAATGGTAAGGTAAGTTGCAAAAAGCAGACACCCTTGCATCTTGCACCTCTGTACATGTTTTTCCAAGAAGGCCAGAATTTGGAAGGGTGTAACCAGGTTTACCCATTTAATTCCTGACCACATGCCCTGCTTACCTTAGGTTTTTTTTCCATATAAACCTGTTGACATAACGGCCCTTATTGACAGCATTGAAATGGGAGGGGTTGGCCCTCCCCGAGTAGGAGCAATATGTGGGCCCCTTTTCTCCAACATTTCTGAAGACTTTCAGGAGGCCCCTCACTACAAGAATGACCTTACCCGGTTCGGCCGATTTGACATTGCGCATTGATATGGGCCCTCAGCATCATCTTTCATCAGTGTAAAGCAGCCGGCAAGAAAGAATTGTAGCTTCAGCCCTGTACATCCTGTAGGTTATAGGTTTCACATGCTCCCAGTGATGCCGTGGCACTAGAAATCGAGAGGCCCAATTTTGCTAGGTAAATCCAATTGGAAGTTACTAGGATATTTTCCATGCTACAATTGACATGAACACAATGTAGCCCAGGGCCCTTCTCTTCCCGAAAATGCCTGGGTAGGCTGAGGTCAGGGTCGAACCTGGGACCTCCTACTCGTGAAATGGCTGTGCTAATCATTAGGCTTACTTGCCCCACTAACGTGCAGTGGCACATCTGAGTGTGCTACGATGTACATAGGTCTGTAGTGCTGCTAGCAGGGCTGTAGCCAGGAAAGAAATGCTTGCTCCCCCCCCCCGTGGCGCAGAGTTTCAACTTAACAAGAAATGATGTTTTTTCGTCCACCTTAGCCCCTCGTGATTGTTGGGGCCTACCTGCACATTTTTTCTTTAGCATTGTAGTTTTGAAGCCTGTGACAGCCACATTCGTACCCTAGAAAAAAATTTGAAGGTCTCGAATTTGTAAGAATTTTTTTTATACATCCAAAATAAATAACAAAAGCAACCCTAAGGTCCGGAATTATTTAAGGAGAAAAAGTGACCCATAGGGCCTAAATTTGAGAACAAAAGACAATCGAGGTCAAGGGAAAAACGTGTTGTTGCTGTGAAATAGTACATATTTTTATTTCAATAATACTTGTAATCATTTTGGCCAAAACTGTGAACGGTTTCACTGCTTTTCACCTTCATCATCATTCAAAATGTTGCCCTACAACCCCCCCCCCCCCCCCAAAAAAAAAACTCAACTGGCCGTGGGCCTGTTGAAGTAGCGAGCTACTGGCACCATCTCTTGACACCAAGTGGCAAATTCAAAAACCTAACAATGTGGGCTGGGGGTGAATGATTTTGATGGCGAGGTTTGAGGAAGGAGAGGGGTACGTATGGGGATGGAGGAAGAAAGGGTGGGGTAATGGTGAGGGGAGAGATTGGAGAAGAAAGTGTGTCTGGGGCAATGTGAAGGTTGGGCTGGAATTTTGGTGGGTGACAGTAATGTGATGCGACTGGAGGGGGTACGAATGGGATCGGAAGAGAGAGGGATTGTTAAATTCATCGCTCATAGGAGATGTCGTTGGACCACTTTCTACCAGTATATTGGAAATGCCGTGAAGGGGTTTGTGGTGTTTTGTACTGGGCTTAATGATGTGGGGAGGGGGCTGTGTGTGGTTCGTGAAGGCCTCTAAGATAGTGTAAGGGAAGTTAAGAAGGTCATAAGGAAGATGAGAATGTCGGTGTATTCGGTTCCTGAGAGGAGAAGTGGGGGCATCGAGCATAGAGCTCTGGAGAATACCCGCCTGTTAGGAAGTTTGTGCGAACAGAAATAGAATATGAGGATACTGGAGGGGGAGTTTGAGCACTGACTGGGTGCATTTTTTGCAGTAGGTGCTATGAGAACTTTGAGGCAGATATACAAGGTGTGGGGCTGAATTTTTTAGAGGTGCAGTGGAGGGGGAATTGTCAGTAGATATGAGATTGGGGTCTTTTGACAAGTGTTCATTCAGGAAAAGAGGAAAGAGGTGGAGGCATAGTAGACGAAAAGGGGAAAGGAGGAGGCGAGTTTTGAATTGGCGGTGGTTGTTGAGTCACTTCCTTGGGAGGAGGAGCCATCAGGCAGGGAGGGATGCGATTGGCTGTGGAGCAATAGGAGGAAAAGACGGGGATTGGCATTTTCTTTAGGAGTGATACAGTGTGGCAGAGTTGGAGGAGGAAGGGAACACCGTTGGGTGGTGGGAAGGATTGATGCTAGAAAGGTTAGGGTGGTTTATCTGGAGGTAAAGGGACGTAGTGGGAAATGGAATGAGATGATTCTGGGAAGGATGGAACTGGAAATGCTGACACTTTGGAGGGGTGGGTATGAGCTCCTTATTCTTGGGGACTTTAATGCCGGACTGGCTGAGTGGGGGGGGTAGTGGATAACTAGACTGGGAGGTTGCTGGGAGGGCCGTGTCAGTATGGCTCAGCAGCAGGACCTCGGCCATTGGTTTCAAAGGTCGTGGGTTCGATTCCACGCTCAGGCAGTCTGACGTACAAGTCCAAAATGCAACGTAAATAGGTTTGCATCTGTATTTATTTAACTCTTGTTGAGCCTTTGGCTTTTCCGTCCTTAATTACTGAGGAAATGTGCGGTTGATAATGGGCATGACCTGGAGGTGGCTAACTCATTGAATGAGGAGCGGATGGCGTATACGTAGGAAGGGGGAAGAGTATATCGGAGAGCAACTTTGTAATTTGGAAGGATGGGGATGGATATTGCAGGGAAGTGGGGGGATGGATTCAGACAAAGTGGGGTAGGCAGGGGGAAGGTGGGGTGGAGTAAGGGCCAGTGGGGAGGTGAGAAGAGATGAAGACAAAGGAATCAAGCAGAGGCGGACTGGCAAGGCCGGGGGTCGAGAATTCCCGACTGGCCTCTCGTCCTAGTGGCCTCTCAGCAGAAATAAATAAGTTAAAAGGAAATTCAGTGTATTATTTTAAATATATATATATATTGTAATACACGGTTACTCTTTATTTATTCTTGCTAAGTTTCACACTTTTAGGCTGTACTTACTAAATTAATGCTTCTCAGTTTGCAAGCAACATTGGTTTTGGTAATTAGCCTTTTTTGTCCGCCAAGTACGACGCTGAAATTTCGAGCGTCAACCAAAGAAAGCCTCAGTTTATTAGTTGCGGTTTCTCGCATCCAAGAGCAACAATGCCTGCGTTGTGTATTGCACGGAATCTGTTCTTCATGAAGTTACAAAATGTACGTATTCACTTTCTGTCTGGAGTGATTGCATTAACTGATGGCACATTAACATACACATCCTTGTGTTACTGTTAGCCATGAAGGTCATAAGAGAAAGTGGAAGTGAAGCTGACGTTTCTTCTGTCACGGAAATGAAATAACCGATGAGAAATCTTCAATTTGCTTTAAAACAACGAAAACCGTCCAAATTTGTTCTAAAAAACGAAAGTCGGGAGGGTTGGAAGGCCATCTCGTCAGAAAGAATTTGGTTAAAGTCCGTTCTGAGCCCGGTCAAAAAAACCTGGATTTCGGTGGTAAAACTAATACTTCTGCAGTCGACTACAAGACTGACACTTAGACAATCTCAGCTTAGGAAGGTAAGCCCTGAACTTTTTCCACTCCTTACTTTTTCAAGTTGCAGTGCAAGCTCATTGAGAGTGATCTGTATAAGATTATCGTCATGTGTGTTTCCTACAATTAGGTAAAATGAGAAAAAAAGCATCTCAACTAGATGAGATGCCGTAAGAGTCACATGACCGAATTCTAACAAATACGAAAGCCTAGCCTAGCACCTGGACGCCATGACCATTTTCGCTGAGGGGCTTAAATTTTCAATTTTTTCTTTTCTTTACTTCTAGTTAGTTCGTGTCCTTAACTAGGCTTAGGTCCTATTTCCAGATTGTAAAATGTGAAATTGGGACTCAATTAATGTCGAGGGCATCCAAGGAAGGCACCGAAGCGACTGAAGCCCTCCATGTTAACTCGCAAAAATTTCCGAAAATGTTCGAAAAAAATTTAGTGAACTAAGACAAAAATTAATCAAAAATATTGGAAAAAAAAGCACTCGGCGAATTCCCTCCACCCGCCCCCTAAACCTGGTTCTGCCCTTTATTATTTGTATCAAACAACTGTTGTTGAAAAGTCCCCACCCCCACGCAACGCCAAAATATGCTACCTGCAGTGTGATAACACGCAACACTGAACCAAAACTAGGACCAAAACTAATCACTAGGGTTAAATCACTTGCTTTTCATAATAAAAAAAATTAGTATGATTCTTCTTGTATACACCTGGGAATTTAGGCCATGGAAGGGGTTTTAAAAAAAAAGGACTTCCCCTACTGTTCATTTATTGTCTTTTATTTTTGTGTCGCCCTAAGCAATGTCTAATACGTATCGTTTGAAGCCAGGAAAGGCCTTAGAATACCTAAAATTCCGTCAGCTTCCAGGGCCCCGCTGCGGGCGCTCACATCATTCCCCCAGACCCCCTAGCTGCAGTGCATGATTCGACAAATTTTACCCCCACCGCAGCCGATTGCTCTTTGCTAAGTTCCTCGCAAGTACCCCCTAGTAAGTTAAAAAAAAAAGTGGCCTCTGGCCGTCACTTTCCCGACTGGCTTCTTGACCCGCCAGTACGCCTATGGGATCAAGAACAGATGGAGTGCATTGGAAAGGAGACAAAGGAAGCAGTTGACGATTGGGTCGAGGTATGAAAGCTTAGGGTGGCTGCTAGGCATTTTGGGAAGAAAGAGGAGAGAAAGGTGGGGCTTTGGGGGGTTGAGAGAGGGCAGGGGTGGGAGGAGAGGGGTTTGAGGCAATAGGATTCCTTAACTGATTTATGCAGAAAGTTATGTAGGACCTTGAGGAAGGGGAGGAGAGACAGTTGGCCCAGGTGGTCGCAGTGGAGGACTATAAGGCTGCCCTAGTTCTCATTAGGAAAGGAAAGGCGGCAGAGGAGGATGGTTTTGTGGGGAAAAAGCTAAAGAGGTTGGGACAAAAGAGAAGAAGAGGTTCATAAGGAAATAAAATGGGGTCACTGAGAGGGGTAGGCTGTAGGAAGGAGGGGTGGGAGGGGGAGGACATTCATTGGCTTCTTGTATAGAGGGAAGTGGGGGAAGAATGTTCTCCAGGGATGGTGGAGCAGGAGAGAAGGGGCTTGAATTCTGTAAGATGGTGTGTAGGAGGGAGGTGTGGTTTTGTTTTATGGTATGTGGCTTGCAGCTGTACCGTATTTTAAAAGGGTACAGCTGCACCCTCCAACTGGTGTTTAAGGAAAAGGATAGGATGTGATAGGGATCTTCTTTGTAGGAAACTCAGGACTCTGTGGGGTAGGGGAAGGGTTATTAGGTTGGTTCGGAGGTTTTATGATGTTTTATGCATGGCATCTTCGAACGAGGTGAAATTTGAGTGGATGAAATGTAGGAGGAGACTGAGACAGGGATGTCCGCTATCCACGTTGATGTTTGTGGTTTACTTGAGGGAACTAGAAAGGGGATTTGTCGAATCGGGACTGGTTTTCATCTGGGGATTGAGAGGAAGAGGAGGGACTCTTACGCCGGTCCTGACGTTTGCTGATGATGTGGGGGTAACGGATGGAAAAAAGTAGGGATTGAACGTGCTACTTGGTGTATGCTCGGACTGGTGGGGAGGAGGTGAAGGTAGACTTTAATGGGGAAAGTCGGGGTACATGCTGTTCAGGGAGAGGAGGATGAGAGGGGCAGGATCTGAATAAGAGAGTCGAAGATAAGATGATGAGGGAGTAATACTATTTGCGATTCAGGCTGCGTGCAAAAAAGAATTATTTGGGACTGACGGCGAAGAAGTGGGAGGCAAGGCAGGCAGGAAAAGAGCAAGGTTAAAAAGGTGATGTGGGGGTATAATATGAAATCACGAGAAACTATGGGAGGGGGTGACAGTCCTGGAGTGATGTTCGCGGTGGAGGTCGTGGTGCATGTCAGGGATGATATCAGAGACAGATGAAAAGGTATCAGAACAAGTTGGGTATGTGGGCGCTGGGAGAGTCGCTTTATGACTGGAGAGGTAATGAAGGGGGGGGGTTGACTTTGAAGTGAGGGATGTGATGATAAAGATGGGGTTTGACAGGAGGCTTAGAGGGCTTCCGGAAGGGAAGAGTAGAATCTGGTGGGAGGGTTGCTAAAGGAAGATTGGGGAAGTGTTTTACTATTTAGAGGAAGAGGGTTAGGGAAAGGGCACTGGATACCAGGTAGCAGGTATAGAATGGGTAGGATGAGGAGGCAATGTGCTAGATTTAAGGGGAGGGGTAGGAGACCCTGGAGCATGTCTTAGCAAAAGTAATAAAACCAGACAAGAACAATTATTATTATTATTATTATTGTGTGTCCATAATTTGCTTTTGGTCTTAGTGAAGTGTTGGGTTAGAAGACCTCAGGAGGGTGGGAGGGAGAGGACATTCGTTGGCTTCTTGTATGGAGGGAAGTGGGGGAAGAATGTTCTCCAGGGATGGTGGAGAAAGGGATTGAATTATGTAAAATGGGGTGTAGGAGTGAGGTGTGGTTTTGTGTTATGGTATGCGGCTTGCAGCTGTACCCTATTTTGAACGGATACAGCTACACCCTCCAGCATAATCATCAACAACGTTTACAGTCTGTCAATAGATGACGATGCGCAGAAAATCTCAAGAATTTGATGAATGGTTTCCAAGGCCAGATGAGATAGGAGAGGAAAACCTGCGTCATTTCGTCTCAGTTGGCGCCGAAGCAGTCTAATTATTCAGGATACGTTGTTTGATAGTCAGATAATATACCTGTAGCTACAGAAGGACATCTCCTTTCGCAAAACAGCTTTTGCAACTTTTACAAAGGTAAGAGAGTGTATCACGTAGCAACAATCGCCTTTTATGAGGGGGGGGGGGGGCAGGAAAATAATGCGTTTGTTACACAACGTGGTGGTGTTATTTATGTGTTTTAATGTACGTAATCTCTTTATACTAGTTTTCGAAGCTACACTAATTCTAAATGACAGCGGGGGAAAAAAAACAATGGCGGCGTAAATGCAATGCCGCCTGAGATATAAGCGAAGAGAGCTCAGCAACTTCCAGCCCAGTAGGCCTAAGCGAAAAGGCGGGAAATTGCTGCAACAGCTGTCGAAAACAAAGGCCGCGAATGACAAATACCCGCCGAAATTTTCGAAATCGTTCCCAACGAATATGCCGCCGTTAAGAAGAAAATCAACGCCTTTAGCAGATCACAATGCTGCACCCCCAGACAAAAGAGCCAAAACAACGAATTCTACGAAGGACAAGTTACGTAAAAATGGAAATTCTGCCAGTTTAATATGGCAGTACAAAACTGGTAAAAACTTTAAATCCTTTCTTGGTAAGGAGGTCGAACTCATTAATGATAGCTTCAAAAAGTCTAGAAACGGTCCAGTAAAATTTGTACAGAGTCGAGTGGGGCCCGTATCAGTAGACGTGCATAAAATGACGAAGATAAATGAAACCAGTGGGCGAGTGGTTAAGATTAGGTACGCAGTTACAACCGACCCTGCCAACGATTCCTTTGTCTGGACGTGGACCGATTTACAAGGTGAAGAAAATCTGTTTGCTCCCTTCGATATGGTCACTCTGGAAAATTCATTTGTTAGCAAATCTACGAAAGTTTCGCTGGCTGGCATTTGGAGCGGCTGGAAAATACATTTTAAGAACATGAAAATGAGTCACAAGACTTCCCCGTCTCTAGGACTCTGCAGAGTCTCGTTAGAAAATTGCACTTTTTTTGAAAAAAAGAAGAGGGAAAAACCAAAAGCGACTGCGGTACTGAAGTGCTTTCAGTTGACGAGCAACTGTGTGGTACCCGTAGATGCCAACTGCAGTAAAGTGGGTGTAGCCCATGTGTACTGCGAAGGTGATGATATTTGGGATGTCATGTTGAACCAAACCAACATTGAACTCAACTGTAACAAATTCTACTTAATGCAACTGTTGAAAGATAATAACAAGGAAGCGTACAGTATTTGGGCAAGGTACGGACGAATCGGTAGAATCGGTTTTAGTTTCCTGAAGGAGTATGGACCCTGTCTGGAAACTGCAAAAGAATTCTTCAGGAAGACGTTTGCGGACAAAACAAAAAACAACTGGGACGAACGAGACACATTTGACAAAATAACTGGTAAATACGACTTGATCGATGTGAATTACAGTACGGACGATGTGGAGAAAAAAATTGTTAAGAAACTGCCCAAAACCGTCCCCGAATCCAAGTTGGATGTGCGTGTCCGTGCCCTTATTGAACTGATCTTCAACGTAGACGCTATGAAAGAAACCATGATAGAAATGGAGTACGATGCCAAGCAAGCTCCATTGGGTAGGCTGACAGCTGATCAAATCAGTGCGGGTTACGCAGCACTCAAGGTCATCGATAAACTTATCCGGAAAAATGTTCAAGACACTCGACTTTTTCAGGCATGCAATGATTTCTACACCAGAATTCCTCACAGTTTTTGCATGAAGAAACCACCTCTCATTTCGACGGCTGAAGAAGTACGGAAGAAAATGGCTTTGTTGGAAGCCTTAGGGGATATTCAGGTTGCACTTAAAATGATGAATGAGGTGTCGGCCATCAACGAACATCCCGCGGACAAGCACTACCGCTCTCTCCATTGCGAATTGACGCCACTGGATGAAGCAAGCTCAGACTTCAAGCTCATAAAACGGTATCTTAAAAAGACACATTCCAAAGTACACAGTGGATATAAACTGCAGCTGCTTGAAGCATTTGAGTGCAAGAAAGAGTTGGACTTCAGGGACGTTGGAAACCGAATGCTCTTGTGGCATGGATCACGTCTCACCAATTGGGCGGGGATTTTAAGCCATGGTTTGCGCATTGCCCCTCGTGAAGCCCCTCTCTCTGGGTTTATGTTCGGCAAAGGCGTTTACTTCTCAGATATATCAAGTAAAAGTGCAAACTATTGCCACTGTACGTGCGTCAATAATATTGGACTGCTACTTCTGTGTGAGGTTGCTCTTGGTGAAATTAACAGACTGATTGCGCCCGATTATTATGCTAACAGGCTACCATCTGGCAAAGACAGCGTCATGGGAGTTGGTGGGGTACATCCAGATAACTCCACCCATGAAACGCTGTTGGATGGAACATTAGTTCCTGTTGGTACACCTGTTGTCACACCTCCCGAAAATCCCAATTACGTGCTGTGGCACAATGAATACATTGTGTACGACACTAGGCAAATACGTATGCGCTATTTGGTGAAAGTTCAGTTTATTTACAAGTAGTCAGCGGACCTACATTTTTCTATGTTTGTGTCATGTTTACCATTTGTATGTAGTGTAGTAACACCTTACAAATGACTCGTTCAATGGCTAGGTTTTATTAACAAACTTTTATCTCGGCAATAATTATTATGTAGGCCAAGCCTGAAGTTAACTGTAATCCAAGATTTGATTTTTCTAGAACATATTTACCATAAGTGATAACAGAGCGTATTCTGCAGGTGATATAATTATTATTATTCATGATTCTAAATCAGGTTTGCAGAGGGTTTAACCTTTCCCTTTGGTTTACTACTGAAGTTGAAAACTAATTTTTAATTTGTGTGGAACCATAACTTGTAACTGCAATAATTTAAGTGTTAATTTTACTAAGTAAATGGGCGATTATGTCACCCAAGTTAAAAAATAAATAAATGCATGATTTACGTGAAGTAATACATGTTTTTGACAAGTACAGGGCTCCCAGTCCTCCTGTATTTCCTATTTTTTATAGGATTTCTATAACAGGGTTCAGACCAAACTGGGATATATCAGGGAAGATGAAAATAGAATAAAAAACTCAGGGAAAACAAGAAATTTTTGGAAAATCTGGTAAAAGACAGGGAAATTTGAAAAAATGCTTTTGTGTTTGATATATTTCATTGAATTAGTATACAGTGAAACCTCTCTATAACGATAGTCCATGGGAGTTTGGAAACCAAATGTTACATCAGGTTTATCGTTATAAACAATCAGTTTTGCATGCATATTTGCTTGAAGAGCCTCATAAACAGTATATGTTATAACAGGGTTATTGTTATAAGAGGTATTGTTATAACGTGGTTTAACTGTATCAGACCTTGCGGCCTTGCCTGTCTGCGGCCTTGCAGTGCTGGAAACACCGGTTCTCGTCAGACCACCGAAGTTAAGCAGCATTGGGCCCGAATGGTACTTGGGTGGGTGACCTCCTGGGAATCCATTCCGGGTGCTGTAGACATAGGTTCGTAAGGCTTCGTCGGGCAGATGACCGGGTTCGGTTAACGCTCGCTAAAACCCTTTGAACTGTATCAGAAACAATTAAATCCTAGACTAGCAGCAAATATTTAAACTTTTGCTTTAATATATTCAAGTATTTTAGATATAACTACTATCAAGTGTATATGGATATGGATATACACTTGCTACTATAAACCAAATCTAGGGTACTACTAATATCTGTGATGAAAATGTGTTTAATACCGTGTGCACTAGTAGCTATTATCTGGGATGTTGGATAATTTTCCTACAAATATTAAAAACATCTTGTAATACCAGGAGCCAATAAAACGCGCCCCTCCTGGTAATTCCTGGTAATACGCATGGAAATTGCCATTGGATTCACCTGGAAAACCTGGAAATGTCAGGGAAATTGAGAATTAAAAAATTGTCTGAACCCTGTATAAAGCTATAAATCGTGAAATGCGCCTGTCTTTCCTATATTTTTCAGCGCCGAACTGAAATAATCCCCCGTTTGTGGTGTGTATCCTTGCTACGCTAGTTATTTGGATCCGAAAAGAAGAACATCGATCTTCGCCATCTGTGCCGCTGCACCATGGTATGAAAACAGAACGTGCATGGTCGAGCGGCCAAATAAAGCATATATGATACAGACTGTGTATGTGCACTCAAGGTTTTTTTTTCTTATTGTATTGTACGACAACAAAAAGGTATTGAATGGCAGCCTTAATTCACTGCGTCCTGGCTAATAATTCTATAAACCTCCTACAAATTTTGTTTGATTTTCCTATAAACCTCATATTTTTTAACAAAAAAATTCCTATATTTCCTATCATCCATTGAAGTCGGCTGGGAGCCCTGCAGGTAGCTTTAGAATCATATATACAGGGAATTATATTACAGTGTATATTAATATTAGTCTAATGTTTAGAGTGGTTTAGTAAATCTTTTAACTCCCTCAGTATTCAATTAATACCCAGTACAGATATTAAAGTGGCACTATCACTGACTGAAAAGCAAATGAAAATACTGTGGTGCCATCTAGCGGCAGTGATATCGCTAACCTTTACAGCTTGCTCCCAGGTGCACGAGGATATACCAAATTTTCACTCAATTAAGGAGGTTCATGGCTTGTGTGTTTCCGTTAACCCTTTAATGCCCATGCCAAACTGGGTATTTCTTTTTAAAGTCTTGTGATGGCTGGGTCGGTCGCGGGATTAGATCCAGCAATCACTTGGTTTGCAGACGAGGACGCTGACCACTGGGCTGTTGCTGCTCGCTTTACTCGGGGCCTCCGGGGACCCCTCACAAAGCTCGCGTTGCGCGTTCGTTGGGAACTTTGCCGTTCAGCAGCCGTCGTTTTAAAGGGACGCCAGGCTATAAAGGGTTATTGTCGCTTGGAATGGGGATTAGAAAAAGAGTTATTAACCCTTTAAGGACCATGCCAAACTGGGTATTTCTTTTTAAAATCCCATGTGATAGCTGGGTCGGTTGCAGGATTTGATCCGGCATTCACTTGGTTTGCAGACGAGGACGCTGGCCACTGGGCTGTTGCAGCTCGCTTTACTCGGGGAACCCTCACAAAGCTCGCGTTGGGAACTTTGCCGTTCAGCAGCCGTCCTTTTAAAGGGACGCCGGGCTATAAAGGGTTAAAGGGCAATTACATCCATTTTGACATGCATGCTTTACTTTTGGATCACTTACACAATAACTGAACACAAGAACTGCAGTAAGAATACATTACGTACGTCCGATACAACAATTTAATTATTGCATCACCAAAACACGACACGGAGACCGCCATTGTTTTGCTGGAACGTGCAGAAATTAATGCCGATAGATGTCGCTTTTCGATTTCGACTCGCAGCCGATTGAGATAGCTCTATTGGCTGTGAGAGCTCGAGCGTCTGACGGCCTTAGCTGGCCACTACACAGTCAATACAGCTATCTCAATCGGCTGCGAGTCGAAATCGAAAAGTGACATCTTTCTGTCGGCATTAATTTCTGCACGTTCCAGCAAAACAATGGCGGTCTCCGTGTCGTGTTTTGGTGATGCAATAATTAAATTGTTGTATCTGACGTACGTAACGTATTCTTACCGCAATTCTTGTGTTTAGTTATTGTGTAAATGATCCAAAAGTAAAGCATGCATGTCAAAATGGATGTAATTGCCCTTTAAAAGAAATGGTGTTGTGCATTCCTTCGCTTGATGCAAGCAAGTGGTAGATAGCGTTAGATGTTGCCAGATTCTGCAGACTTTCAATCGGTGATAGTGCCACTTTAACACAGAACCGTACTACTTTCCTGTATTTATCACTTTAACAAATTCACTGGTTATGAAGTTTATAGAGTTGGAAAAAAGTATGGATAAATCACAGATAAGCTCGAGAGATTTTTCGATATTCAATGGTATTGTTTTTCTAATCGCCTTTCGGAAATATAAATTACCTGTGAATTTTAGCATTCCTTCCTAAGATGCTTTCTTTCCCTGGAGGTTTCAAAGTTATTTATAGAGCTGGCCAGCTGCATAAACGGTCTGCATGTGCTCAGGAGCCACTGTCAGGGGAATGGTTTCTTAAAGAATTCCTTCTGCGAATCTCCCTTCAACATTTGGGGCATTCCAATGGTGGATCTATTCGCCACGAAGCATAATGCCAAACTTCCCCAGTGCATCAGCCCTGTTCCGGACGACCAAGCCTGGGGAGTGAATGCGCTATTATTTCTATGGAAGAATCTTTATGCCTACCTCTTCCCACCATTCAAACTACTCCAAGCAGTCTTCCAAAAGATCCAAGCAACTCAAGGGCTCTTCCTACTGATAGCACCAAACTGGCCAGTGACCCCTTGATTCCCCCAACTAAACCTCCTGATTGACCTTCCAGGAAGCCTGCCAGAAGTTACAGATCTACTTTCGCTAAGAAGGGGACCCTATTCTTCCAACACACCAGCTCCCTACAACACACGCGTGGCTACTATCATCGAACTCCTTGAAGATACTGGAATTCTTAAAGAACAGGCCACACGGATCACAAGAAAGGCCATCAGGGGCTTCAACTAGCAGAATCTACGACAACCACTGGAAGCGATGGTTTTATTATTGCCACAGAAGGAAAGTCAATCAAATCAATCCCCTTCTACCAGAGCTTCTAACCTTCCTCAACGACTTATTTAACAAGGATTAAAAGTATCTACAATCCTTGTCTACAGATCAGCATTGAATTCAGTCTTCAAAGCTGCAGGCAATTACCATCTTCTTGAAGACTTCTGCATTTCTTCACTCGTCAAATCTTTTGAGATGGAACGTCCCTCAATTCATCACTCCTTTCTCGACCGGGCCCTCTCCATTGCATTAAACTTACTCTTGAAAGCACCCTACAATCCCCTCCAATCGTGCGACTTCAATCTTCTCCCCAGGAAAACTGTTCCTGACCGCCTTGGCATCCTGTTTACGTTGCAGTGAGGTTCAAGCTCTCTCCATCGACCCATCCTATTGTTTCTTCCATGAAAATTGCACTGCGATCCACCTAAGGCCAAGGGTCACTTTCCAGGCAAAAACTCAAAAACCCTCTGAACCATCACAGCCAATCATTACAGTGCTTACAAACATTTTTGGTGATTAACCCGAACGCCTTCTCTGTCATGTACGTGCCATACGTTTCTACATCAAAAGGACAGAAAACTTGGATTATTGAAAAGGCCGCAACCAATGTTTCCTTCCCTCAAGACCGCTTTCAGTGAAACTTCGGCAAGAATGATTTCATCTAGGATCAGGACTGTCCTCATCAGCACCTGCGAGGACATCAATGGCGACCACCCCGACATCAACATTCGGGCGACAACGCAAGAGCTAAGGGCGATCTCCGCGTCATGGGCTTTTCAACGCAACGTAGCAGTACCTGAAATCCTACAAGCCACATTCTGGAGAAGCCAATCCATCTTCACAAGCCACTACTTCAGAGAGCTGACGAAGCAAGAAAATGGACTACACGTTCTGGGACCCACTGTCGCAGCCAGACATGTCATCCAACCCCCATAAGCACTGAAAACAGATGTCCATGAAGCAGAAGCAAGACCCATTTTTAAACAAATGGTACCACATCCTACGAAAGAGATCCAAATCCTGTTTTCTGTTTTCAATAAAGTGTGAAGTGTTAATTTTTTGGGGGTGCCAGCTCGTAACCATAGGGAACCCTTCAGGCGGTGCTCACCTCCATTTTTGATGAGGTCTGCTGTTAATGCTAAAATTCACAGGTATGTTTCCGAAAGGCATTTAAAAAATACATTTTTCTGGCACACCCCCCCCCCCCCTCCTGAAAATAGTTTCAACCCTACCTCCCCTATTGAGTGACCACTCTGACAATCAAGAGGGGAAAAGAAAAGATGACAGGCCACCTTGCCTGGACGCTTTTATAGAGGGCTGCGCACGCTCATTTGCAGACCGGGTTACGTAGCGGGCCGGCTCTAAACAACTTTGATACCTCCAGGGAAAGAAAGCACCCAGGTAATGTCTATTTTCTTCAGACAATAGAAACTATTGGGGGGGGGGCTCAAAATCTAGTTTTCTGCCACTATCAGTTTTGTCAGCTTTACCTAACGAAACCATACATCGTCTGAACTTTAATGTAGCAGTTATCGTTAAGTATCACTTCTATGAAAATAAATTTGTCGAAAAATGTTTCAAAGATTTCAAAATGCTGCCTGCTGTATTTTTGTATTGTTGGGGAAAAAAAACTGGCCCTAAGCTAACTCACTTATTTAACTATTTTAAAATAAAATTTAAAACAACTGTCATGGTGACATGCCTCAGTTCGCAAAGATTCATATACTTATCAAAGCAAGTGCACAGATGTGGAATCTCTGTTTGGGCATGAAGACATCTCTACCTTTTCATTTTCTCTTATAACTTCTAAACTGCTAGAGCTAGGAACTTGTGGTCTGGACCATTAGAAATCTGGCGAAAATATGTTCTAAATAGTGTATTCAAACATCAAAATTGGTCGAGTAGGGGTGGAAATACGTTTGGTTCGGTATTTTTCTTTTGAAAGGCCAAACATCGAACCGAACACCCTCTGTTAGGTAGCAACAGGGCTTCTTCCTCTAATTTGTGCTTCTCCATCCCCGTCTTGTGATGCATCCATTAGGATGGTGTGGTGAGTGATAAAAGCCCTAGCAGTGTATTTTTCTCCTATGTATTGTTATCAAACTTTTCCATATTGCCTATCCTTCGCCTAAAGCTAACTTTTAGTCGAAACATTTTGAATGCATCACGTATGGTACATTTCATCAAGGGTACTCTTGCTTTGTTGTAAGTGGATTTTTTCAACTTTTGTGTTTGTGATTACAAGCACTCCACCCCCTCCCCTTCCTTTATAAAAGCGTTGTGAGCGTCCGTATGCTATCTTTTCTTCTCTTCGGTCCGTACCTTTCGGACGTCGTTGTTATTCCAAAGGAAAAAACAACGTGGTCTGAGCTACTGCGATTCCCTCTTCCTTCGTCAGCGTGCCGCGTACCAAAGAAGCTTAAGTTTAGATTACTACTCCACTGCCATCACCATCCTCTGTTACGGTAGACGTCCTGTCACCATCGCTGCCTGGATTTTCCACCCTTTCCGCAACGTGCTGTCGTTCGCCTGCGACCCATCATTCGTCAGATGGCGCTCGGCCTCCTTGCCCATCACCTGTCCCCCTTCGGCCCCCGAAGGGGCTAGCTTGGGCACGACTACCACATCACCAACTCCCTGCGATCAGGTCGTGGCTGCAACTCCGGACCTTCGTTTACTTCAATCTGAACTCTTCAAGGCTAAGGAGGTCTACTCTTGACTCAAGTTTCAAGTCAAGTCCCGCCGCAATCCCGACAAAACGACTTTAGGATCAACCCTTTGGGGCACCTCTGGATCTCTCTTCACGGTCTCCGTCATTCGTCAAGCCCTCCGCCTTTGGAAAAGGAATGGGACGATAGTTCTTTAAGATACTTTTGAAGACAATTGTCTGTTCCTTGATAATGTATTGGAACCGTGTCAACGTGCAATATGAACTGATATTTATTTTGGCAACAGATTCGTCTCGGACACAGAAAATGCTTACTGGGGGGATCAGGGAGGAGGGAAGAAGAGGGTTTCAGATATTTTTTTTAAATCCTCAGTGGGGGAAATATTTGTTTAACGTATTTTTGGGGGAGGGAGCTACCGAAAATAATTTGGCAGTTACCTTCTTGATGTTTAGGGACTGGTCATTATTTATGGCCCCCCGGAGGGGGGGGGGGAGGAATGAAAATGTGATCACATTTTCGATGACCTCCCCCTTCGAAATCCTGAAAAAAAAATTTGACCCCCCCACTTGTGTAGCAAAAATATTGTCCCCCCCCCCCCCCCCTCCAAAAAAATGAGGTTTTCGTATAGCCATTGAGACTGTCTGCAGAATTAGTTGTAAGGAAACGTGTCTCGTTTTTAAAGAAAAGTCATGTTGGATTAAAAATGTTCTATAAAGTGTTCCTTACACCCATCTCTTGTCGAGATTTCCTACAATAAGTATGATAAACACACTGTTTGCTTGTATGCCCACATCCGTGACATAGTCAGCACCTTAGTGTACCCTTAGTGTGCTCTGGAAAGGAATGTGCACACTCATTTCTAAATGTATCTAGATTTCTAGAAGATAGATGTTTGTGGGAAAGGGTAATGCAGAATAGTAAATGAGCTTTGTGTACAATGTTCATGGAAGAGTTGCTTGCTCTTATAAGAACCGAACTTCAAACTTTTTTCTTCCAGGTAAGCCTATGCTGCATTCTTGTAATTTTGTGATGCAATTTTATGGAAATTGGGGCCGGAACACTACCAAGGGATTGGGAAGATTTTTCTGCAGTCTGGTGAGGAAGTCTGCATTTTCGGGTACGTTTAATAACAAATTACAGAAAAACCTAGTTGTAGGTTGCGTAAAAAACCCCCCCAAAAAATATCAATGTTGACCTTATCTTGGTTCCCTATATATTGATTGGTTACGACAACCACATAACTTCTGCTCCCCCTGCTCCCCAAGCAACAAATGGGGCCCAGGAAATAGCTACGTAGCAGCACGCGTATTCAATTGGTCATCATTATTCTCTTTACAGTCGTGGCTGCCATGGAGGTAAGCTAGCTAGCTAGGGCATGATGGGGCATGATCAGAGTCCTTTGATTTAACGAACCGTCGAAGCATGATTCAGCGTTCATCCTTAATTAGCACGCCTTAAAACCAGTTGCCGTTGTAAAAATCGCCGCAATAATCAACATCAAAACTGAAATACAAACTCTACCAACCCCTCTAATATACTTAATTGATCCTAATGTTCTTTTACGGGCGTTTAATTGGGCGCATTAATATGCGGTTCAGGTTTTGACGGTCGCTAACTAATTTCGAGTGCGACCTTGTCCTACATTTCAGCGCAAATGCGACAAAAAGAGACGCTAGGTAGCGGCCCTTACTATGACGTCACGTTGCAGTTATTTAGCAATACTCAAACCAAATTAATATCTTATTTTTACATTAATCTGTACCTCAAACATAACATAACATAACCAAACTTAAAACATTTACGTAATAGAATTTTTTTTTATTTCATTCACATTTAAGGGAATAAATAATATTTTATAATATTTTTAAATAAGCGTTTCTACTTTTAGGTGCGCTTAATATTTCAGCTCAAGGCCGCGTGTTCAAGAGGCGGGAAATTGTTGTAGCAACATAATACACAAAGCCGGCAACGAAGCTGCGAGTGCTGCGTGTTCGTTCAAGTCAGCGAGCCAGTCGTTGACAAGAAATCCATTATTCTGTGCAAATATGCCACCAACAAGAAGGAAAGCCGCGCCGATGAAAAATGGGGATGCTGAACCACCAGCAAAAACGGTTAAAACGGCCAAAACGTCGGATGCTACAGTCACCAGTGACAAGTTAGGTAAGAATGCTAAGCCGGCAAAAGCTGACAAAAAACCGGCAGCTGCGTCAAAATCGAAAGCTGCCTCAAAGAAGGCAAAACCCGAACCCGAGCCCGAAGAACCCGTTATAAAATCTGTTCGAGTAACTAGTACCGGCACGGCCCCAGTTGACGCCGAGTGCCTGGCCAAAGTTGGTACAGCCCACGTCTACTGTGAAGGCAGCGACGTTTGGGATTGCATGTTGAACCAGACGAACATCCAATTCAACAATAACAAGTACTACATCATTCAACTGTTGGAAGATAATGGCAAGAAGTCGTACAGCGTTTGGACGCGATGGGGACGAGTCGGAAAAACCGGACAGAATTCCTTGCAAGAATGTGGAGGCAATCTTGAAAAGGCAAAAATCGCCTTCAAAAAAAAGTTCACCGACAAGACGAAGAATGACTGGGACGAACGGGACACCTTTGAAAAGGTGGCCGGCAAGTACGACTTGCTCCAGATGGATTACAGCCCAGACGATGCGCACAAAGAGGTCGTGAAAGAAAAGGAAACGAAAAAGCCCAAGCCCATCCCCGAGTCCAAGTTGGATGCGTGCATCCAAGCTCTTATTGAACTGATTTGCAATGTCAAAGCCATGGAAGAAACCGTTATGGAGATGGAATATGACGCCAAGAAAGCCCCTCTAGGCAAGCTGACAGCCGATCAAGTCAAAGCCGGTTACGCAGCTCTCAAGGTCATTGATGAACTTATCCAAAAAAATACTAAAGGTCCTCGGCTTCTACAGGCGTGCAACGATTTCTACACGAGAATTCCTCACAATTTCGGCATGAAGCAACCTCCCCTTATTACGACGACTGAAGAAGTACGGAAGAAGATAACTTTGCTCGAAGCCCTAGGGGACATTCAGATTGCGCTTAAAATGATGAATGAAGCCTCAGACATCGACGAAAATCCTGTGGACAAGCACTACCGGTCTCTTCAGTGCGATTTGAAGCCGCTAAGTAACTCCAGCTCCGATTTCAAGCTTATTGACGAATATCTTCAACTAACGCACGCCGAAACGCACAACATGTATAAGTTGAAGTTGCTTGAAGCGTACGACTGCAAGAAAGAATTGGACTTCAAAGATGTCGGAAACCGAATGCTCTTGTGGCACGGATCGCGAATCACAAATTGGGCCGGAATCTTGGGCCAAGGTTTACGCATTGCTCCTCCTGAAGCCCCCGTCACCGGCTATATGTTTGGTAAAGGCGTTTACTTTGCGGACATGTCGAGCAAAAGCGCTAACTACTGCTTCACTACCAGAACCAAGAACATTGGATTGTTATTGTTGTGCGAGGTTTCTCTCGGCGAAATTAACAAGTTGATCAATTCAGATTATAATGCCGACAAGCTACCACCCGGGAAGCACAGCGTCATGGGAGCTGGTCGAGTATATCCCGATAACTCAAGTTACGTGAAGCTGCCGGATGGTACTCTAGTTCCTGTTGGTAAAGCTGTGGATGTATCCAAACAAAACCGAAACTATATTCTGAACTACAACGAGTACATCGTTTATGATACCAAGCAAATACGTATGCGCTATTTGCTGAAGGTCAAGTTCGTATACAAGTAGTTAGCAAAACTGAATTACTTGCACTTGCGTGTTCGTGCAGTGACATTGCAACGCTTTAAATATGTGTTCACCGTACGGTACTAGGCTAATTCCTGCAATTTTTAAGCAAGTTGATAACACTAATTTGTCTTTACCATTGCATGACGTAGACTAATGTTAACTTTAATGCGAGATTTGAGTAGCCTAATTAATGTGTTAATGATGGTGATCCTAACGCACTTATCAACTTCGGGAGTATTGAAACTCATCCCTTGTTATTTCCTACGATTTAATGTAGAAAAAATACTTTTAAGCTCAGTAGGCATTTTTATCACAGACTTGTGATAAAAAAAAGTTCTAGGAAATTTTTACGGAACTTCTATAACGGCTAACGTTCCTAAGATTTTGGTAGGCAACTACACAATGGAAGAACTAAATGTTACTGTTTAGTTCTAACGGTTACGCACAGATACCAAAAGTTGTTTTAGTGTTTACTGCAGTTATTCTTTTTACCCTCACATTGCGTAAGCTCGTGTTAACTTGGATGTAAGATTTGATTTGAGTGATGTGTTAAGATTAATAATCCTAAAGCATTTAGCATTTTAAATTGAAGAGTATCAAAACTCTTCCATTGTTACTTACTACTGTACAATTTAGGTTGAAAAAGTATTTTCAAGCTCAGCGGGTACATTTTTGTTGAAGACGTGTGTGTGTGTATCAGCTAATGTTACTAAGAGATTTTGGTAGGCAGCAACACAAATTGGAAAAATAAAATGTTAAGTTATGCACAGATATACTGTACCCCAGAAGTTATTTTTAGGGTTGGGCAGTTTCCGATTTCAAAGGTTATTGCAATTCGAGATGATTTCAAACGAAAACAGTTGCAATTTGGCCACGCAAATGAATAAAATGTTTTATAATTTCCCAAAAAAGATCAGGCAAGCAATTTTTTTATTTTCACTTATAACGATAACTGGAACTTTACTGAACATCTTTAATCTATTGGTAACGTGTTGTCTCACGTTCGAAGTCATTTGTACCGTAGCTTAGAACTCCACAGAGCAACCCTCTCGAATGTGAATCCAGTAGCAGTCGTCACTTGGCCAGTAAACCTTACAAAGCACTTGCCATTTCACAATTTCTACTCGCCACATACCAATGGCATCTTGGTTTTTTTACGAAATTGTAAAATTCTCTTTAACCACAGTATTAATGAAGATAAAGCAACTAATTATCTCTTAGAAATCTGAGCATAACGCCGCAAACCGTTCGTCTCTAACTTGTACGGTTCCCGAGATATCGCTCTTCGAGTGTCATTCTCTATTGCTAGTCGTCATTTTGGCGAGTGAGGCTAAATTTTAGGTCGCCAATTGCCGATTTCCATTCACCGAGTGGCGACCGACATTGGAGAGGGTTGCCATAGAGTGATACCGAGAAACTTTTTAGCCTAGTTTTAAAGGACTAAGCTTACGTAAAATCTCCGGCCATTACTGAAAGTTGAACTGGGATAGCAAAGGCTAGAGAGCTTCTCGAATCGTTCTGGACAACTTAGTGATGCAACACTGACTTCGAACGTGAGATAAGTTATCAATAGGATGTCCAGCGCGAGATCCACTAATCGCCGTAGCAATGGAGTGAAAAGTTAATAGTAACGCTCAATCCAGGTACGAAAGCGGCTTTGGTTTCGCCCCTTTATTTTTCATATAGGGTACTCTGCATCAGTGCAGCGCTGTGGCCTACAAGTGACTTTGGTACTCGTTATCTACTAATAAACTCTCGTTTGTACTTATTTTTTTAAAAGATTGAAGCTATTTTGGCTACTGATGTTTTGTTTTGCACCATTCTACGACGGTAAATCGGAGATCATGAATCGCAGCAATTATTAATGTTGCGGAGAAAACGTACTACCACCACCTAACTGCAGTAAATGGAAAACCGCACTTAAATTTTCGAAGAATCTACCTTTCTTCTTCGGAAGTAGGGGAGAGCGGGGGAAAGAGAAACATGTGGTAAAGGGAAACACGTGCCAAATTTCATGGAAAATATATAATTTAACCAAAATTACTATATTGGTCACATACTACACCATTAATGTGACAATTCTATTGCCACAACTTCCAGAGGTAAGACGTTTTAACCATCTAAAAGAATAACGAATTTGGTATATAAAAGCAGGAAGGAAATCTATAAGGAGTGCTGCTATAGCCTATAATATACCATTTGGAACTTTAGCCAAGAAGAACAGTGGCATTTCTAAGGTAAACACTGGATCAACAATATGTGGTAGAAGACCTGTGCTTGGGATAGAAAATAAAGATTTGTTGGCCACATATCTTTCAACAATTGCTACAGCAGGTGAAGGCATGACAAAAGATGAAGTTTGTGATCTGGTTAAAGAATTTGTGTGTGCAAATGAAATAAAGGTTGATTGGAAAGACAATCGACCTGGCACAGAATGGTTTAATAACTTTATGCGTCGCCACCCAAAGCTATCAACTAGAAAAGGGGAAATGTTGTCATACAAGCGGGTGAAAGCTGCTGATCCATTTGTTGTGCATAAGTTTTATGAAGATCTTGACAAACTTCTGATTGAAGAGAACGTAGTTGACCGTCCCGATCTTGTATTTAATGCCGATGAGAGTGCTTTTTGCACCGATCCAAAAAATGCAAAATTTGTGGCACCTAAAGGATTAAAAAGACTGTCCAAAAACACACCAGGTTCAGGTAGGGACAACATTACTGTTCTTGGTGCCAGAAGTGCAGCTGGGGATAAAATTCCACCACTGATCATTTTTGAAGGAAAAAACTTGTGGTCGTCATGGGTTTCCAAAAATGATTATCCTGGAACAGTTTATGCTGTCACTAACAAAGGTTGGATGGAGGGCCAGATATTCGAAAAGTGGATAGTTGCCTGCTTTTTAAAAAACATTCCAACACCTGAAAGCAGAAATGGCCTAAAGATTGTCCTTATTATAGATGGATGCAAGTCGCACATAAACTATAATGTTGCTAAACTGTGCAGTGACAATAACATTGTGCTAGTGAAATTGCCACCCAATTTGACCCATCTAATGCAGCCACTTGATAAGACCTGTTTCAAACCAATAAAAGATAACTGGACGAAGCAACTTCTGGCATGGAATAAACATTCCAAAGGACAACCACTTCCAAAGAACAGGTTCTGTGAACTAATTGGGAAGACATGGAGAGAAGCATTTAAACCTGCAAACTTAAAATCTGGATTTGAAAGTTGTGGACTCTTCCCAGTCAAAGTCAACAGATTCCCAAAAACTGCTTTTGACCCAGTCCAACTACTGCGATGGGAAAAATCAAAAAACCCCCAAGTTGTCGAGCCGAGTACGCCTGATGATAGCATCCATCCCCGTTACACCAGAGAACAGTACCACAAGCAGTGTACAACCCAACAGGCCTGCACCGTTTGACAGCCCTGAAAGACCTCGCACTCCCAACAGCGTCTCGTCTACTGTAGTGCGAAGTAGCCCTGATAATTGCCAAACTCCTGACAGTACGCATTTAGTTACGCCAAGAAATATCCCTGGAATTTCACGAATGTCTAACCATTCTCGGCCGACAACCCCCTTCAGTAGTCCTGAGCAACTAGCCGTACCGTCTACCAGCGCCAGTCAATGTTTAAATGGCACAGAGCTAGCCGCAGAACGGCCTCGATCATCTAGTGCTCCTCCATTTGACTTTGAAACTTTTATTCGAATTAGGCTGTCCGAAAAACGCAAAGAATCGTCCAATATGGCACCGGCCAAAAGAAAAAAGGTTCCACAATGTGAATACGGCGAAATTCTTACCAGTCCAGAAGCGCTGGCAAGGTTAAAAGAAAAGGAGGATGCCGCCAAAACAAAATCTAAACTAAAGCTAAAGCTAAACCACCACCATCCAAAGCAGCAGCAAAACCTGGTAGGCCTAAGAAGAAGCAAGTTATCATTTCAAGCAGTGAAGATGAGTCTTTGGATTATTCCACATCAGATGAAAGTAGTTTAGTAAGCTTGTCAGACGAAGGCGACTTTTCTAATGTGAAAATTGGGGAGTATGTTTCTGTCCTCTACCAACTGAAGAAAAGTGTGAAAACATACTACGGCTGCGTTACTGCTAAAGATACTGACTGTGTTCAAGTGAAGTTCTTGAGGCCTACAAGTGAAAAATTAAACATAATGTCTTTGCCTGAAAATGAAGACACCGATTGGGTGACATACGACAACATCACTGCAGTTCTTCCACCACCTATTATTGACGGCCGTGGGAGATACACATTTCCTGAAAAATGCTTTCCAAACCATTAACATAGCCTAATGAAAATTGGAATATATTTTTATGTTAACTTTGTACGCTGTTGTATTTAAACCAGCAGGCCTAACCTAATAAATAAATATTTACCCTAGCGTACTTTCACTTTTGATCATAACCGGCGTGTGGGGTAAAGTGAAACACATAGAAAATCTACCTTTCCTCAGTTCATGAAGCTGTGAGGTAAAAGAGATATGTATCTCTATACCCCACAGAATAAACACAGGCAGTTTCGAGCAAATATCTGTATGTTTCGCTTTACCCCAAACTTGGGGGAAAGAGAA
Source organism: Lithobius niger (assembly GCA_023313725.1). Classification (NCBI taxonomy): domain Eukaryota; kingdom Metazoa; phylum Arthropoda; class Chilopoda; order Lithobiomorpha; family Lithobiidae; genus Lithobius; species Lithobius niger. The sequence continues at coordinate 30,568 of JAHWFP010135400.1, read as the reverse complement.
ACACGAAACATTTTTTTAAAAGTTAGGCTCTCCTAATATATAAATTAACATTTTTATTATTTTTTAGTCAGAAGTCCTAGGCAGAGACCCACATAAAGCTTTCATGTTGTGCAACACCCATTAAACTAAGAAACAAATGTGTCTTATTACTCCAAAGTCAAATTTCACTATTTTGAGTTTCTCTTTCCCCCGCTCTCCCCTACCACTAAACAATTTTGAAAAGTTTCGATCAATTGGCTGTAATGTCAGGAGCAATAAAAGTTGACCTTTTATCGCTTCTGATGCTACAGTATGTGATCGAACACTTTTCCAAGTTTGTGAATGGTAGATTCTTCGAAAATTCAAGTGTAGTTTTCCATTTACTACAGTTAGGTGGTGCTAGTGTGTTTTCTCCATATTAATATGTCAGGTTTTCACCACTGGCACCGCCGGTTACCGGTATTAAAATACCACAGCAATTGTGGGGCTGCAGGGTCCACAAGGCCACACGCACACTAACATGGTTGGCCTTCTCAATTCCAGTGGGCATGTGCGCTACCTGGTGGCACAGAGTAGAAGAGATGAAAGATGCCTTCCATAACTGTTACACATTCACATATTCAACAGCAGTAAACCGTTTCATTGCCGAAGTCCTGTCTGGGATCGTCGGCCATGGCCATGGGCAACCCGGCTCATTCTCAGCAAGAGTTGGTGCCCCACGTTGGGCGCCACTTGTTGAGTAATCGACGAAACGAGTTGCAGGGATGATCAAGGTTTATTGCGAGCTTTTCACTGTCATGACTGCTCTTGCCTCTTTCTCCCTGTGCCTTTTCTTGGTTACGTGCGCATGCGCCGCCTGACAGGAGCAGGGAAAGTGGAGGTGCGGTGTGTGGGTAATGTCGCCCTCACACAATTGGTCCAACAATCATCATTCTAGAACTTCATAATGCACAATGAGCCTGGGCTTTTCTTTTTTGTATTAACAGCTGGGAGAAAAATCCAAAATGCAGTACGTTTTCTAGGATGCAGCAGTAGTTGCAAAAGATTTTGTGTGGCCTTTGCAATATTTTTCTATATTCAGTAGACAATGTCTGTAACGGAAACAGAACATTTTGGTGGCGATATGAAAAAAATAAACCGATTGGGCAAACAAATCCAAATTTAAAATTTCGTAAGTTCTGTATTTCCTGTGTAATGGCCAGGGATGTTACTTGACCACGATTCGTGGCAAAATTTCATGCTGTTAAAATCGTGCGTTTTCCTACTTTCGGTGGAAATTAAACTACATAACAAAATTAAAACTACTGCATTTCTCCGAATACGAGATACTTTTTCAAATTTATACCATTAAAACGGCAGCGTCATCGTCTTATATTTGCATGCAAATGCATAACTCGGTAAAATTTTGATCGATTTTGATGTTTGAATACACCATTCGAATCTTTTTTTTTTTAGAGCTATCCAATGGTGCTATCTCAAACAATTTCCTCAATTAGTGATTGGATTAATTAGCATTTTATTTTTTTTTGTAAGATTATAAGCAAAACCTAATTTTCAAGCAATAACGTCCGTTCATCTTCACCAGAAACTCCTCAAACGACGATACACTCAACTTTCGTCACATTCTGCAAGCACAAAATTCGAACTTTCACTTCTCAGTTGCCCGCAGACCACTGATCTTTACACGTGACTCCAAAGATCAGTGGTCTGCGAGCAAGTGAAAAGTGCAAGTTAGGGTACCTGCACCATGTGACGAAAATTTGTGTGTCCGTTTGAGGAGCTTCTGATCAAGGAAATAGCCGTCATTCCTCCGTAGACTAGCACCATCTCTAGTCTATTAGGTGGTGCTAGTGTAAATTTTATTCTGCAAGATGTGAACCAATCACTACTGTTATCTGCGATTACCGATATTCCAGTGTGAGTACGATGTTGCGTTAATGCTACATTGAATCCACATCGCATCATGTGAAAATTCCTGGTCACCACATGGGCAACTAGGACTAAAAAACCGATGTTGGTCTCCAGCGACCAACATTGGGAAGGTTGCTATGCCTGTTAGTTTTATGTTTTTATACCAGGATTAGGGAAGTAGTGTAGTAAATACCAGCGATATTCTTGGGTTCTCCGAACAGAAAACATTGAATTGAAACAGTCGAGACGGTAGTCAAGATCGTTCAATTTTTAGAACTCAATAAGAAGATGACGCCAAAAAAAAAACTTAAATTGCAACAGAGCCAGCTGTACTGCAACGAATTGTCGACTGATTCTGGCATACTAATTTGACGGATGAAAACAATGTGGAGTATCTTCCAACTTAGGCCAAACAAAAAAAAATTGTTTGGTTTGCGTTACGCAGTTAAAAAAAATAGGGTCGGAAAAATTTTTTTTCACACTTTTTTTGTTGTTACTACATCAGAAAGTCTTTACTTCAAAAATGGTGATTTAATATTTTTTTTATGCAATAAAGATACATTCGTGTTCACGGAGCAATATTTTTCCTTTTTCCAGGAAGCATTTGAACCATGTTTGTATCATAGGACGGAGCGTCAAAATAGGGAGGGGGGTTTTTTCCTTGGTCGGAAAAAAAGTTTAGCGTCGGTCGGTAACGCAAACCAAACCATTTTTATTGTTTGGCCTAAGACCACAAAATAGCAGGTGGTCGTATAGAGTTCCTTATTTTTGTCCTCCTTCACTGACTTGTGGTTCCCTACTTTTGTTTTTAAGTGATCTTATTCTGTTGAAGTTCATTACCGGCTCCTAAAAAACATCAACGTATCCCAGCAGTTTTATTTTTTTCGGAAGGTGTATCTTTGTGGAGTAAAAATTGTCTGGCGGTACTACTACCGTTACATAACCTGAATCTGACATTGAACACATTCATAAACTCGCAACAACTCTGATCCGACACCCCCACCTTAGGCCTAACAAAAAAAAAGGTATGCTTCTCAGAACCCGACCGATCCTAACTTCCTTCCGAACCCTAACGTTTTTTTGTTTTTTTTGGCTAAAAACCGACGTGATCGCGACATACATCTCAAACTTGTGACACGCCAACGAAAGCTGTCAGCACCCGGGTTTCACTAACGCATAGCTAATTTAAGTACGAACCAAGTGTATTTTGTATGCAGAACATGCTTCTCTATACGCCTGTATTAAAAAATGTTTTTTAAAAAATCTTTAAAAAAATAGTTTTTCAGCAGTGTTCCGCGAGCATACTATTTGTTTTGTTAGGCCTTATCAAAGTAGTTCTAAACGCGTGGCAAAGTTTCCGATGCCTCGCTGTAATGTCACCGACGCAGCATCGTCCTTGACTGCAGAAGGCGGTCTACTATCTGCATTCATCGAGGAGCAAAATGGAGGCCAATATTAATGCTCGTCAATCACCCTTGCGTTGTCAAGGACGTTGCTAAGCAGTTTTATGTTAAATATTCACCAATAAGTACGTTTATGTTTTTATGGTAGAGCGACTAATTGTGCCTTCTTTTAAGTTACTGAGGACACTGCGGTTTGACACTCTTCATTAGCTGTTAATTACAGTTAGACTATGTGAATAATCCTAGCGAAAATTCCGTAAGGTATAAATGAAGCGAAAACCTCACAGAAAGTCCACTAAGATGAGGTATGGAAAATTGTAAGTTGTATCAGTTCTGTCCAATGTCAGTCGTAGTTGGCGACTTAAATTTAGCCTGACTCACCAAAATGATGGCTAACGGGAATGTGCACACCGGGGGGTGCAAGACCCTGCCCTCATGGCAACGTGCCCTTTCTGTAAAAAAAAAAAAAAGGCAGACATTTGCTGGAGTGGTGGTGGTGTGAAAGGACCAAAAACTGCTAAGAAGAGGGGCAGAAAGGGTACAAACACTTCCAAAAAAAAAGGTGTCCTCTTGGGGGCCTCTGCACGTCCCTGACGCTAGCAATAATTTACAAGTCCGTAAATGCATAAATTAGAAAAACCATGAACTGTATTGTGTGGTATTGTATTTGGTATGTGGCGAGTACTTGCGGTCTACTGGCAAAGTGGCAACTGCCACTGAATTGACATTAAATGGCGTATATCTTGTATGTTTATTCTCCTGCTTCGCTTGTGAAGTCGGATATTCAAAGACTTTGGAGTTTTTACCCACACCAGGCATAATATGCAGGGTGTCTCATAGAGGGCACGGAGCAAGTAATTATTGCTTAAACCCTTATCCCAAAATGAACTGTTACCGAGATCAAAAGTGTGGTTTATGGTTACTTTTGCTGAGATAGAGGGTGTAGAGGTTTGCTAACGAAAACTTTTTCGGGAAAAATCGAGACTATCGGAACATAACTTGATACACGTTCACAGCATTGTAGATGCTTTTCAATGGTGCCAACTCTAATCCATCATTTCAGATATGAGCGGCACAAGGAAGGGGGGAAGGTAGTTTATTGTTTCCGTGCCCTCTAACCCCCCCCCCCCCCCCACACACACACACACATTTGACAGTATATTTGTGGGACACCCTGTAGATAAATTGGATGAGTGCAAGCTCCTGGCCATGTATGTAGTGCGCAAGCTTACTATGCCAAGCAGAGTAACAATGTTTTGCATATGCAGAATTTCTTTAGATGTGCTTGAAACAAATATGACCATCCCTCCACAAAATAAATCGGGCAGATGTATTTAATGATTACTACAAAATGTGTGTGCCTTCGTGGGGCCACTTGCACCCAGGATGGATTTCTCACCCTGACCAGTCTGCCACTGCTGGGTTCCGTGTGAAGGTGACTCCTGACCATGTATTGTATCAGAAGTTGCAGATGCCATCTGCCAGTACTAGGCCATTGTATGAAAGGGATGGCATGGCTGCAATTTCAGCCAAGGTCGGAATGACCTATCGGCCAGTGGCCGAAGGGCTCCTTAACCACTCCGTCTATTAAGTTACTACTTTGATGCATCATACATGTTTCCGCAAAAGGAGTGATATGCAGAAGGAAAGATTTTGTACGGGGAGCCACTTTCACCCTCCACCCCCACGTTTTCATATTCTTAAATTTATTATTTCACGTTCAAAAGTCTACCCCCGAAGTAGGCTAATTTTATGCAGATAAAATATAAAATGATGTGATACCGAAATTACAGCCTTTTTGTATTGGTTTCGTTCCTTTTTTTTTGCTTTTGTTCTGTTTTATGTTGCTTTCGTTCTTCGTTATACTGTGCGTAATACAAAACGGAACGAAAGCAATTTAAAAGGAAACGAAAGCAAAAAAAAGGAACGACACCAACATAAAAAAAAAAGCTGTAAATAGGGTTTGAATTTATACTAATATGCTTTGTAGACTTTTAATTTGAGGCTCTAGATGTTACCTAAAAATTCTTGCCAAAAGTCGAGCATTTTGCACCATTTTGGGAGTTTATTTTTAAAAGTTTCCTAATATGCGGGAGCCCCCTCCCCCCTTCCATTTTTGGCCAAGACTTAAACTGCGGGCTGATGGGCCTCTCTTATCCCAATTCAGTACGTGCTTGAGAAAGCATCATGCAGAGTGCCATCAGCTCCTATCCTGTGTTTTCTTCACCATAGCACTAGTTGCTTGCAAGACAGCAGCGTCATGACATCCATCAACTTAAATGTAGGTGGCTAAAGTCGTCTAACATGCCGTGGCAACGAAAAATAATTTAAAAAAAGTTACAATGTCTTTGGTGTATTAATGTATTTAGTTAGTCTACAATAAAGGCGTGTACATAAACCCACGAGGAAATAAAGCACACGTATGCTTTCTTTTATTTCCTCCTGGCAAAACTTAAGAGCTTCTCACATGAGACACCAACAAATTTGTCATTTCCAGCACCCATTTCACTAAACACACAACGAAGGCATATCTGTTTATGGTGGCAAGACAAATAGACACATTTATGACTACATCATGGTACAAAACACTATGTCATTCTTTCGTACAATCTCGCATGGGACACCAGATGAAAAGCGTGTGGATAGAAATGCTGCACTTTCTGCTTATGTTTTTATTTTTTATTTTTTTTTTGGCAGCATTTTATTTTACACTTAGGCCATTAAAAAACAAGAAGTTGGTTCGCAGACTCTGCCGTAGTAATTTTTTTTTGAGAAAAAAAAAATGACGTGGCAAAACTAACAGTTACAGTTCAGAAATGGTATTAAGTTAACCGCGAAAATATATTTGCCATTTTTGCCATTAAATAAATTTATGGACACGAACGTGGTAAACAGAATTATGAGGTAGTGTTCTTTATTTTACCCAAAACAAAAAAATAATTCCCTCCCTGCAAAGATATCAGGCCCGAGAACAACTTTATTTATTTATTTATTTATTTATTTACACGTTTCCTGTATGATGCAATTGATTTTTTTTCAGTCTATGTGTTATCAGGCCCGAGAACAACTTTTTTTAAAGTACCATTGTATTTTATTTATTCATGTTTCCTGTATGATGCAGTTGATTTTTTTCAGTGTACGTGTTTTTATTTCAAATTCAATCTTACAATTTCCCAAGTTGGGGGGAAAAAAACCGCAGCAGGGCCTGAGAGGAAAAAAAAATTCCTGTGAGGAAGGTTCTGTATCCTTGACAATAACGTGACAATTTACAGAACAGGCAAAAAAGGTAGTAAAGTCAGAATTCTAAGATTAACAGAGATTAATTATTGAATAGCAAGAAAAACAATTCGAAGAAAAAAGAAAAAACATCGACAATTAGACATCTCTATAATAGGACTACGCGACCATTCAAAAAGTATGTCACGCTATTTTTTGCCAATTTTTACTCCTTCCCCCAACGTTATATACAGGTTTTTTACTTTGGCTTTGTCTTCTTTTTTTTTAATTATTTTTTCGCTTACGTTCACAATCCTATGAAACCACCCAAAACCAACACTGGTAGAAAAACCCGCCAAGTTTCCAAAGCCGATCGGCCTCTGAAGGTAGTGATATGATGCAACCAAGGAAAGGCCGCCAAGGTCAATCCTATTAGCCAAGTTAATCGAACCCAATAATACTTTGGACGTTAAATGAAATCTTGAAGATTGCTACAGCGAGTAGCAATCTTCAGTTTTCATTTAACTTTCGAACTATTAGTCAGTGCGATTAACTTGGCTAATAGGATTGACTTTGGCGGCCTTTCCTTGGTTGAATGATATCACTACCTTTAAAGGTTGATCGTTTTTGGAAACTTGGCGGTTTTTTCTACCAGTGTTGGTTTTGGGTGGATACTATCATACAACGTGCTCCACACAGCCAAAACGCCATGCTCACACATCCAAAGAGGTGCGAACCAATCTCCACCCCCAAATACAAATAAAATGGAGGGAAAAGAAAACAATATGCAGTAAAACATTTGTGGCTCTTGCTACTCGTGTTGTGGTAGTGTCTGTTTTTTTGATTTTTTTTGGCTCATGCTACTCGTATTTTGTGCCGATGTGCCGAGTTCCTGCTACACATGCCGTAATTGCAACCCCAACCCCTCCGTTTGTGGAGTTTACGATTGAAAGATTCTCCACAAAATCGAACGAACGAATAAACCGTTAAACGATAAATAAAGGTACTCGAAAATATAAAAAGTATGATTGTTACAGTGATCTGACCCCCGACACAGGCTTGAGCATGACCAGGCCTTCTCTTGAAAGACTTTTTGAAGGTGCCTCTACCTCTCTTTCCCACATCACAGTTAGCTTGTTAAGTCTAGCTACCTTAAATCCAGAGCAAATAATCTAACAAAACTACAACATCAAAAAGACAGCTTACTAAAATTAGCATTTGATCGCTGAATGTAATTCAAAATTTCGCAAAATTTCGTAATGCCTTTCTCCGTTATTGTAACCAGGCTCAAATCAGAGCACAAACACAACACGACGCCATGTTTAAACAATTCGATTACCATGACAACGACCTTGCGACCTGCGACTGCGCATCCGCTACGCGCACCTACCGGAAGTTACAATCCAGCCGCGACCTGTAATGGCGTCTGCCGAAGTCCTTGTTGTTGTTTCTGAGCAATTACATTCGAAATTGAAGCCATAAACGCCAAACTCGGAACCACGAGATTCGTAAATGAAGAATGAAGCCTTTATGAAGTCCAAAAGGCCTTGAAGCGGTTGAAGTTTAGATTAATCCGTCAGAAATGTGGAGCCCAACTCACGTCCAAGTCGTAGGTAAGTTTTCTGTTGGGAAGAAAGTCGTTTCTCGGTAGTTGAGAAAAGTGTTTATGTGCTAGGTCGACCGAGGCCAAGCTGGGCCATTGGAAATCATAGTTCATGCCCCGGTTCAACAGAAGTGCTTAGTCACGAAGAATATTAAATATTGTACACGAACTACGGAGGGGCATACTTCGTTACTATGTGGGTGATTGACCGCAGGGATATTATAAATATGCAGGATAAGTGGGGTGTATTCACCATTTGACTTCATTCATGAGTCTGTACTTTGTCGATTATTTTTTTTATGTTAAATACTTTTGTTGCGTGTGCCTAGCGGGCTGGGTTTATTGTAGCCGCTAGCTATACGTTTTAAATGTAAATGTAATAGGCGTAAATTGAACTTCGTTTAGGTTTGACCGGTTTACTGGCGGTTTTTTTTGTTTAATTATTGTAGCCTATTTTTTAAAATAGAGGATTACCTGCGAGTTGACAATCCGGTACTGGAGTGGTCTTTTATTTTACCCGCCAATCTTTTTGTCATGGGTTTAGCGATCTTCCACACTTAGCAGCCGGAGTGGGTCCGTTTTTCATGTGGTGGTACTGGCATTGTGGTTATGTTAGGGGTACGTGCCCGCTTCATTGGTGTTTTTTGTGTTTTCTTGCTATTATCGTCCTACCGGTTAGTTCAGTTGCCCCAGTTCGATTTTCATCAGGAAGGGAACAAGTCTCTTGGGGGAAACAAACGAAATGCTTGAAGGTGTGCAATGATTTGCGTAGTTTTGGGCATAAGTCTACTTCACGCATATGGCCTAAATTTTAAGGAAAAACAAAACAAAACTTACCTTAAATTGGCTGGAAAGGCACCACAAACTGATCCCAAGCCCCGGAAACGTGTTAAAACCATTAACTAATCTCGAGCCGCGGCAGGCGACGCTGCGCAGTGAAGCGCCACAAGTGAAACGCCAAACCCCAACCTGTTCGTTACAAGTGAAACGCCAAACAGAAGCCGGGGCACAAGTCTACTTCTGGCCTAAATTTTAAGAAAAAAAAAAAAAACTTACCTTAAATTGGCTGGAAAGGCACTACAAACTGATCCCAAGCCGCGGAAACGTGGTAAAACCATGTTTTAACTGATCCCAAGCCGCAGCAGGCTCGAGGCAGACGATGCCGCGCAGTGAACCACCACAAGTGAAACGCCAAATCCCAACCAGTTCATTACAAGTGAAACTCCAAACAGAAGCTGGTACCTATAACATAACCTAACCGACAATAACAACAAAACCACACGCAACTGACAATAACTACCCGCTTATCTTAACTGTTTACGAAAAAAAAATATAAGCTTTCCTGCTCCACAAGGCCCTGCGAGTGAACGCAAACACCGTATAAATGTACGGATTGCGGAGCTACAAATTGACCGATATAAGTCGTTTTAACACATTTCCGCGCTATAAAACAGACTGTTCCTGGATGTATGAAGGTGCTGGAGCCATTTGGACTCAATTTCAGAAGGATATCGGGTATGGGTGCATTCTAGACTTTAGCCATTGAGTCTTTTGGGGACACAGCAGAAATGCTTGAAGGTGTGCGATGATTTGCATAGCCTTGCGTAGTACAAGAAAGCAACCCAGCGTGCGCCGCAGCAGAATCTAGCACAATGTGTGATGATACGTCTCGGGATCGATTAGAAAGTTAACTAGCTATCGATAAGGAATCTCACATCTTCCAAGACTACACGGGGTCCTGTTGGTAGTTGCGGCTACTTACTCAGATCTCTCTTATTCAATATCAACATATTGCAAAGCTTTAGCTCAGGCCCATTATAAGCCGCAATTATCACCAGGACGCCGTTTGGGTCTGGAAGTGGTAAGATGCAATACGTAAAGCTTTATTTTCCAAATCTAAGGTCGAACAGCAGAAGGCCGCCATGGAGTAATTTCTCCAAATTTACTCGGTTTCTAATACGGTTTCATCAGTTTTTTTTTACCGATTTTGACGTTCCAATAGCGTACACCATTTTAATCGTTTTGACGAGACCCCTATTGTTGGAACTACCAAATCAATAAGTTCAAACATTTGAAATTTATTCTGGTAAAAAACCAGTAATCTTGTGGGTAACCATGATAAAACTGATTGCCTGCACTCACATTTTTTCCCACAACTGGTGTCGTGGACATTAGCAGAAAGTATTGCTGCTGGGGGGCCAAGACATGGTTTTCACATAAATTAACGTTTCAGCATCGTAGGTTACGATGCCTTTCTCAGAACATTTATATCACCAATGTACAGCCGCTTTAAGTTTGTAATTGCGCAACGAAGTCTGGTGAATCTTCCATTTTTCTCGATCCTCCACTTCTAGTACAGCCCCAAAGTTTTATTTACTTACCGTTAGTCAATGCCTAGCTAAAAATAGGTTTTAAAATGTGGCGTCTAGGAGATTATCTGTTGAATATTGTTAACTTTATTTACCGCGTCCCGCACGTATATGATCCTTTGCGCACCTACAATAATCGTAACGTTTCATTTTTTTCCAGTTGTAATGACAGTTTTTGCGTCAATGCTGTCACGTGACTCGCTATCCGTCTGCTAGGTCAGACGTCGTTCACGTGATCACGAGAAGACGAGGGCGGAAGTGACGTTGTAATATTACTACGCCGAATCTCGCGACGGCAGCACGCGGACGAATGACTCCGCGTGGCTGTTATAAGGCAGGCCGGATGATGCTTTAACCAGTACTACAGCACATGTATCTGAGCCTGTGTACAGACCCAGTTATGTGGGACAGTCATGTTGTAACTGGGACGCAAATGATAAGCTTAGTCTAAGGCATTGGACCTAGTGATGCTGAAATAAGAGGCCTATTCTGTAATTAATTTTATCTGAAAATTGTGCACTTTCGTTTATGTAATTAGAAAGTGGTGCTACAGCAAAATGCTGAGCAAAAAGCATTGTTGTTTAACTTGGCCCACTAATGTGGTAATTGACGGTTTTATAGTATAGCACTGTAAGAAATGTGCAAAAAAAATATGTAAGTTGTACGATGCGCGAATTGGACTTGCATTTTAGTATAAAAAACGATAATTTGGTCGTTTTATTTTGGTTATTGTTCGCGATAAAAAGTCTGCGTTTCAATGCTGAAAACTGGCGAATTGTCGACTGTTTTTACTAACGGTCTTCCTCATGCGATGGTCTGGAGAACTACTCGGAACTTCCACTCCTCTCCTTCCAACAAACTTTTTGTCTGCTCACATTTGAATTTCCTACAATTAGTCCTGCTGCCTCACATTAGGCCTTTGTTGGTGAACATTCTGGTTGTGCTGACCAAAGGCCCACTGTGATGCAGCAGGACTCAATGTAAGAAATTCAAAAGTGAGCAGACAAAAAGTTCGTTGGAAGGAAAGGAGTGGAAGTTCGAGCAGTTATCCAGACCATCGCCTGAGGAAGGCGTAGGAAAAACAGTCGAAAATTCGCCAGTTTTCAGCATTGAAACGTGGACGTAAGTTGTACTTTTTAGCATTTTACTACGTACGTTGTAGCAAAGTGTTTTTAGATTTGGTGATTTGCTATAGCATGAAATTTTGATAAAATCTTTTAAGTTTTATTTTTTTTGTATTAAGGGCAAATTAGGAAAATTAGCTTTAGCTCGTATTTTAATTTTAATGCTGTAGCCTAGGCGATAGGTTTCCTTCAAATCAAGTCTGGAAAAAATTCCGTATGAGGGATGTTGGGGGTGTCTAGCTACCCAGGTGACCCATTTTTATGGAGTACAAGTCAAAAATACTTTTTGTAGAATTTGCGTGTGTGTCGGTAACGTAAAACACTAAAAAAAAAAAAGCTTAGGAACTTTTTTCAGCCCTGCTTTCGCGTAACGGAATGGTATTTAGGATATGTTATCACATCAATACTGGTGACATCAACGGACATTGTAAATGAGTGGCACCAATGCTCGTAATATGATTATCTTTTTATAGATAGTGACACTGAACTGCTCATCAAAATCGTATCACCTCTTGTCATATGTTCTATGAATATTTCTGTAGGCTAGTAGTAATTTTGTCATAAAAAGCTGTTTTGTCATCTTTCCATGTTTGAAGGTGCTGCAAGGTTAAGAACTTTCCATGTGGCCTACTGGATATCCTATCCTTCAAGCATGGATCACTGAACAAAATACAGCTAAATCCTATGTGTTGGGGGGGGGGGGGAAGGGAGCTAATAAAACAAAATTCAATTTACATAAAGCTCTCGAAAATCTGTGCTCAAGACATTATTATTAAAGGTTCGGTAATTAGGTAGCCTAACACTGTTAGCGTGAGGACAGCGCAATAAGCAAGGGCAGCAGGAAAACTGAGTTGTAGTCTAAAGGTCGGTTATCCGGGGAAGGCAAGAAATTTCTGCACTCGGGGTTGCAAAGCAGACAAGGTTGTTGGTGATGTAGTTTGCAGTAAAGACGTAGTAGAAGCCTGATGGTGATTTAGTTTGCAGTAAAGACGTAGTAGAAGCATGCTGAAGACATCTGGGAGGTGTCGAAAATTTGCTGGAGGTTGAGTACGTCTTCGATGTGAATTTTTGCATAGTTTTAGTGTTATGATGACTTCGGGTTCATACGCTAAGTGGAAAAGTCCAGTATCATTCCAAGCTGGAAAAACGCCTGAAATTTACATGCTTCCTAATTTCCAGCGATTGAAATGCAGGTAAACTACGATGCAAACATTTTTTTGAAGGCTGTACCGATACCACTTCTACCGATCCGATACCGTATATCTGTTAAACAGATGCCGATAAGTTTGATTTAATTCAAGACGAGACTTCGTGTTGCACTGTTATTTTTGGAATCGTGACCATCTGAAGGCAGGGAACACAAAGTTCTCGATGCAGATAATGATTTTATTCAGGATTAAACTTTGTGTTGCACTTCAATTTCCAGAACTGTGGCAGACAGTAGGCAGGAAACATGAAACTCTACATCATTAAGGGTGAAGTGTGGTATCTGCAAAGGAATCTCTAAGAAATACCGATTCCGATCCATTGAATGTCTGCAGATTACCGATACGGTATCTGCATCTGTACAGCCTTAATTTTTTTACCTTAAAAATTATCTTGAAAGAGATCTTTGTTCTTGTAAACAGATGTTACATGTAGCTACTGTACCCCAACCTTCACCAATGTCGGTCACCTCTCGCCAAATGGCAAGGGAATTTCAGCAGTTGGCGACTTGATTTTTAGCCCTACCGTCCATAACGGCGACTGATAAAGAAACCCTGATGCTGAAATTGTCATATCTCGGGAACCGTATTAGCTAGAAACAAGCGGTTTGCGTTGCATGCAGAATTACAATGGATATCCAAGTAAGCATGCAACATTGTTACTAGTCACTTTACCTGATTGGAGAGTTAGATTATTGAAAACACTGTTTAAATATTAAGTAGCAATACACCTGCTAAAACTATTTCTGCATGGCGAGTAAGTAATAGACAATGGCGAGTGAATTTTAATGTATACTGGCCAATTGGCGAGCGCCACACAATTCACATTCGTAAAGGTTGCCGTACCCGCATTAGGCCTATGATAATTTTCTGTTTGATACCCAGCAATACATGCTCCTGTCCGTGATTTCAATTGTTACGGTTTTTGTGTGGGCAAATTGTAGTTTGTAAATCCTTTTTTATTAAGGGATTGCAAATGTCAGTTTTTCAACTTTATTAAGGGATGAATGCAGTTTGGAATTACTGAGCTTAGAAAGAAAAAGGCGTGGCAAATGAAAGTTGTCAGGCAAATGTATGTACGCAAATTAGGGCGTTTAAAATTTCCGTGCGTCCATTATTGGAGTACGGGAGCCCTATCTGGTCTCCCCATCTATTGGGGGATATTGATCAGGTGGAGTCCGTTCAGCGCTGTTTTACGCGTGGACTACCGGGTTATCGTAATCTGACACAGGGTGAGAGACTCAGAAAGGCTGGACTGGACTCGCTGGAGCTGCGTAGGATACGGGCTGACTTAGTTCTTACTTTCAAGATTCTGCACGGGCTTCTATCGGTTGACTTGCCTTTATTTGATCAACACCCACTTACTGCTACGCGTGGCCATTCAATGAAATTACGTATGCAGCCTTATAAACTGGACTGCCGTAACACTTTTTTGCTTGTCGGGTGGTGCCAGTGTGGAACTCCCTTCCTGAGGGGCTTGTTTCAGCCTGTTCAGTTGCTGTCTTCAAAAAGCAACTCTACAATCAACCGTTACAACATTTTCTAAAGCGCCAATTATCCTAATATCCTAGTTTTAACATGGGACCAGTGTTAGTGGCAAAAATTGCCCTTCTGTGGTTAAACATCCATATTATTATTATTATAACTATTGAACCTGGATAATGACTGGAATTTGGCTTACATTATGTCTACAAATTCTGTGCAGTGAAAAGCAGTAAAAAGGTAGAATTCCAAAACTGGGGCTTGGGTTGGCGTGTTTCTTCCAAGGGTGGAAAAAACCGTGGTTTTGCCTCTCTTCCATTTCTGTCGGAAGAAACAAATAGTCTATCAAACTAGGCTAGATGACTTGTCCTTGAAGCTGCTAAGTTAGTAGGCCTAAGAGTTTTTTTCCTCGTTAAGTTTCTTACATTTCATTCAAATTTTAGAACCGATTAGGTCTCGTTACTACATTGAAACTGATTGGTTACAGAATGCCGTGTAGCAAGGTAATCGATGATGGTTTTGGTTTTACTGTGTAAGCTGTCATTCAAATTCTATAAATAAAAGATTTAAAATTTTAAACACTGTTTTTTTTGTATGCCAAAACTGTTTAATTTTTTCCAGTCCCTTTCTTTTAGTGTTTTACTGTTTCTGCCATACCTTCCCGTTTCGTCAGATTTTTTTTCCCATTAGCTTTCACTGGGAGGAAAGAAAACTAACCTTGCTTCTTTCAGCCTCCTCCCCCACCCCTGTAACATTTTTAGATTTTTATTTGCACAATAGCGTTCTCATCCCTGTTTTTCATAGCCTGACTGATTACCGGGAAAAGTGTGACATGCAAAATCATCAGTGACGTAAAGTTCTGTCTTTTTATGTGTCAAAATTCAAAAATCGTTTGTAAAGGTTCAAACAAGGTTCTTAAAAATTAAATAACTGGTATGTTTGTCGTAAAATGTTAGTGAGTGTAAATTTTGTTGTGCCCCATTTCCATCGTATTTACTAGCCTACATTAAAGGAATAGAGGGAAAAAAGCCAAAGTTATAAAATGTTTCGTGGTGAAATTTGAGTCAAGGTAACTGGCCTAACCTTTTAACAACAGCAAGAAAATCAACACGAAAATAATTTGTTTGCAATCGCCAGTTTTCCTGCTTTTTTTTTTCTCCAGTCACATGTAGGCTACAAAACATAAGCTATTAGTGTTTGGTGACATTGTTGAAAAAAAATATGTTGTTCTTGGCAAAGTCCTTGACGTACACGTGCAAAATCTACCGTATCCTGGTATCTAGGATACCCGACAAAATCATCAGACAAATTACGTAATTTGTTGTACACTAGTGGTCATCGTGGCTGAGCGGTGAGAGAGCTCAGCTTGGTTGCTGGAGGTTAGCGGATCTGGTCAAACCCCTGGATAGGGGATCTTGGCAAAGTCCCCGCCAGGATTGCCGGCCAGGGTAGCATGAAAGGCTACCATGCTCCTTCAGCGGCTATGGGATGTATTCTGGCTAATTCTGGACAATCTTTCGGCCGACGATGATCGGAGTTTTCCCGGATCGAATCCCCGGGCTGGCACCTCCCTTTACCAGATTTCTTCTTCTCCCAAAATAATCTGGTAATGTTCAAAATTGAGCCGGTTCAGCCATACAAGCATTAATTGCTTCGGCTGACATAAGTGCCGAAGCAATTAATGAAGTTCCTTTGAAGTGCCTGATGATGACAGTAGCATTGCTGTCGAAAATTAGCAAGACTCTGTGAGTGTCTTATGTATGAAATTGTGCGATGATGGAAGAAGATTGTAGTTTTAAAATTATTCAAATGTTTCATAGTACTGGTAATGATGTTTTTACTGACATAAGGCTCGTCAAAATTTTAAAATTTTATATTCGGGATGTCAGCCACTTGGTAGATTTTGCATGTATGGTCCTTGAAATTGCTTGTAGTGTACAGGGTTGTGTGTGAACCCTGTATTTTAGAAAGGATTTTCAACGCCTAGCATTGCCATGGACGTTGCGAACTCTGATGGAATTTTCCTCCTGTTGTATTCCATTAGCTAATGAACAAAGTTGGTAAAGGGACTAGCCTATTGAGTTTCGGATTCAGTGGAGAGATCCCACCTGTTGATAACACTGGAGCTTGAACGGAATATTAAATGTCACTGCATAGTTCATGGTTCATTACAGTTGGAGGGCGACTCACCCTCTCAGTATTTGACCACTGGATAAAATCAGTTTGACAACCTTTTGGTAGATTTGACTACTGGTATGTGAGCTTTGAGCAAATTAGATGGTTTACACTGATTATAATAACATGCCTCTTAAATACAGAAAGATCAATTCAAATCCGTTGTGCACAGAATTTTATAAATAAATAATTTTGAGGTCTACTAATTTTAGTACCATGGGTACTCTCGTGTTAGCAAAAGTGTTTCAATGTAACGGCATGACAAATACTCACAGTTCGAGTGCGCTAAACCAAATGTACCTCAAAACGTCAAAACCTGCAAATTTTCAACAACTTTACCGGTTGTTGTCTTAGGGTGCCACTCGCACCCAGACTCCTTCCAACTTCATTTGTTGGGTTTGGAAGGAGGGTGAGTGTGGGTCCTAGTGGCTTTGAAACTACCTGAAGATGAAAACCGGAAAAGGTTGTTGAAAATTGGCAGGTTTTGACGTGAAAATTAAGCTTTGACTTTTGGTTGGCCGTAATCGAACAGTGAGTATTTATCATGAACTTCAACCGATTTGTTGGCAGTCGTATTAAAAAAAAATTTTTTAAATAACTCTTACATTTTTCAGATGTTTTATTATTACAAAGGCTGCACCGTTACCAACTTTATCGAACTGGTTTTAAAAATGTTGCTGATACTGATCCATAATTGTATCCCTAATTTTTCATCAACTGTATAGTTTTCTGCAAAGTCCAATAATTATTTTAAGTAAACATTTTTAAATAGTAGCGTAAATAGTAGCGTTAAAATGTAGGTCTAGCGAGGATGATACTTAGCGATTTCCTTACACTGCAAACTGCATGTCGTTATCTCGGATGGTTCCCGAGTTATCGATAACAGTGAAAGTTGCCGATACCGACAGCCCACATAGCAGCAACCGACCCGATCCTGTATCGGCGCAGCCACATTTTTTATTGTAATAAAAAATGCTGTGTGCAATAAATTTTAATTGTTCTTTTTGTATATATAAGAGATAAAAATTGTCTAGTAGCCTATTGATTAACAAGGGTAATTTACCTTATTTGCCGTAAATCCCTTTTAATATCATTGAAAGATGATTACATTGGACAAGGTGTGCTGCCTGCCCGCCCGAACAAGTTCACGGGAAATATTGAAGACCTGTGGAAATTATCTGAAATAAAATAGCCTACAGCCTACACGATTGCTGAAAATTACATTAAGGGAAGAGGAAAATGAGCCAGTCAGCGAAAAATCTTACTCTAGAATTAACTTAGCGCAGTATGCCATCCATACACACTTCATATTTCGTCGTGTTACTTTCAATGTCCGAAGTTCAGAAATCACAAAATGCATGCGCAAATTCAAAAAAAGGAAAGACATCATATTTTGTGAATTTTCGATTGGCAAATTGACGAAAGGGTATTAAAACTTCAGTTCTACCATCTTCAGACTTCTCGCACAGAAGCAGCATACTTTGTGAGTAGCCCGACGAAGATACGACTGAACAATTTGCCTACTTTCGAAAATTTGCAATGTACGATTCTTTTTTTTTATTTGCGCTTACATTTTGTTATTTTTTAACGTCGTCATGGTATGACCCGGATTCGAACTAGAAACCTTTTCTGTCCCCATCTTCTGGAAAAATTACACGAATACCACCACAGCAGAACAAAACATCAGTACGTCAGTTGAATTTTCGGTGAAATCCTATCACCTTCTTCAGAACCGCCGACAAAGATTTAGAAAAAAATTTGTCTCATCACATCAAGCGTTCAATGTGATGTGATGAATTTTGTCTGAATCTTTGGTGGGGATTCTGCTGAAGGTGATAGGATTTCACCGATAATTCAACAGATGTACTCGTGTTTTGTTCTGCTCTGGTGGTATTCGTGTAATTTTTCCAGAAGAAGTCTTATGTCCCTCACTGTCATTCTCGTTTGCTGGTTTTATCTGTACCAGAACACTGTTATGGCTCTTTAACAAGTAGTCATTGGAGGCTGGCCATGTTTCCGAAGGCAGAAAGGGGTGCTACGTGCGACTATGTCGCAGATAATCTGGCACAGTCGCAGACAAAACGTGCTATTTTGACCAAATTTCTGCCGTTTCACCAATTTTTGACCGATTTGGACATTCCAATACACCATTTTAATCGTCTTGACGAGACCTTTCCGTTGGTGGAAGAGCCAGATCAATAGAGTAAAGCACTGAAAAGTTATTCAGTAAAAACCAATAAATATGCACGTAGCCATACGAAGATTACCTGCAGATACTTTTTCCCTGACAGTTGGTGTCGCAGACAGTGGCAGAAAATTCTTCTTGGGGGGGGCGGGGCGCCCCCATGTTATTAAAGAAGTCGGGTTGGGTTGCCAGTTTGAATCCGGTCATACCACTCGTAACGAAACTTAAGTGCATGAAGATGACTTGCTGTACTAGGCCGCGACATTATTTGGCGTGTATGATTTTTCGCTTGTTGGTTTTTTTCCCCTTCCTTTTATATGGCTCACTTGACCTAGTGAAAGTTTTTCCATAGAAATTTGAGAAATTGCAGGGAAGTTTTGTTTACTTTATGCATCTTTGGTTTTCTTCTTTCTATTTTTTTTTGGGTTGGAAGATAGGGGGAAGAACGGTGATGCCAGAGTGCGAGTGGTCGAGAACTGTCTAATTGGTCGATATTTTCTTTTCCAATTCGTTAAACGTCAGTTCCGTTATGTTGATAAAACAAAGTTTTCGGCGATTTACCAGCCAGCCATCATATTCGGCCTCTCCTGGCTCATGCCTCATGGCTATCCTGATGCACATGCTAGCTTCTATCGTCTTCTCCTGACGGCACAGAGCTGTGCTGGTTAGGCTATACGTTTTTGAAGGGTGCATGGAATAGGTTTCATTTTTTGTGAGTCATTATTTTAAAACTAAATATTCATTGGAAAATGAATTTCGACAGAATTTACAACAACAAAGAGTGTTTGAATTAATAATTGCGCAATTTTTATCGTACTTCGT
Organism: Lithobius niger; assembly: GCA_023313725.1. Taxonomy (NCBI): domain Eukaryota; kingdom Metazoa; phylum Arthropoda; class Chilopoda; order Lithobiomorpha; family Lithobiidae; genus Lithobius; species Lithobius niger. Next base: position 11,094 of record JAHWFP010135400.1, on the reverse strand, counting down.
GGTGCGAGACATTTCTGAAATTACCAGGGCACACCCTTTGCGTAGGAAGAGTAATGTACTGCGTGAGAAGAGGGTGCTTTACCAAACATAGATGGATGTTATTCTAGAAGAAGTCACTGTGAAGAAAATTTGTATAAACAGCGGGGTTGGGGTCAGATTTTTGCCATGCAAACTGGTGCTGGTATTGTAAATATCCTGATGTCACAAACTCTTTTAGGCCTGACTTTCCTTGATCCGTGGGAATACCCAAGTGGAATGTGGCTTCTATATGGCAAATACTGAATTATTAAGGAATTGTGGTCTGTGATTGAAATAGCCACCGAAGCTTTCAACAGTACATGAAGGATGAAAAGAAAGAACAGGAGGCCAGAAAAGCACGAGATGCGGATGAAATTTTGTTGCCGAAGATGAGGAAAAAGTTGAAGGTGTTACTGGGGTGCATGAGGGAGAAAGAACCGCACGGCTGATGATGATTTGTTTCGAGACGCTAATAAGCGCCTTAAAAAGTAGGGATCGACATAATCCGAATCTGAACCGGATCTTTAGGATTTGGATTTGGCACAGTTTTTACCGTCTAGACCATTTTTTAATAATTTCGCTAATTTTTGGCCGTTTTTGACACACCAATATACCATTCGAAGCGTTTTTTAACCAACCTTCAAATGGATCTAATTTCAAATCCACGTGTAGCATAAACCGTTCAGAAGTTATAAGGGGAAAAGTAATGAACAAGTTGCTAAAATATGTAGGCATACTCAAGTCTTTAAACTTGATTCAATTTACGAGTACTTTACTCGGAAAGAAAATTAAGTCTTTATAAAATGCAAAGGGATGAAACAATCAACAAAGGTTTTACTGTATTTTGTATTCGGTTAGGACCTGGAGCCAAATCACCAAATCCTGTAAACTACGGTATCCGGAGTTGGTAAAAGTACATTCGGTCGATCTCTATTAAAAAGCCATCTACTACCGAAGATTTCAAAGAAATAGTGGTGACTCGGGCCGTGCTGCACATCACCAAAGCAACCAGAAAGGAGGTAAATGTCGGCAACAAGAGGTAGAAAAGTTATGTGTCGGTGTTGAAAAGGGAAAATAAAGATTATTTTTGACTATGTTGACAAGTCTGAAAAGATAAAAAAAAATAAGCTGGCTCTATGATCATAACTTGGGACTTCTAGCAACTTACTGGTCTGCTTATCTGTTTGCATTTTAATTTTGGAAGACAGATTAGGCTTCTTATCTGTTTACATTTTAAATTGTACAGGACAGTTCAGTCCACAAGTCCTTATTTTCTACTCGTGTTCTCTTTGCAGTACAGTTGATACCGCTACAAAGAACCTCAAGGGACAGTGAATAAGGTTCCTTATAGGCCTAACCAAAAGTTATTTATATCCGGAAGGAATAGGCTAGTTCTAAATCTGTTAGAATGGTTGTTGACAAGGCCAAACAAAAAAAAATTGTTTGGTTTGCGTTACGCAGTTTAAAAAAATAGGGTCGGTCGGTTGGTCGGTTAATTTTTTTTGTTACTAAATCAGAAAGTCTTTACTTCAAAAATTGTAATTTAATATTTTTTTATGCAATAAAGATACATTCATGTTCACGGAGCAATACTTTTCCTTTTTCCAGGAAGCATTTGAACCATTTTTGTATCGTAGGATGGAGCGTCAAAATAGGGAGGGGGGAATTTTTCTCCTTTACGGAAAAAAGTTTAGGTCGGTCGGGTAAGACAAACCAAACCATTTTTTTTTGTTTGGTCCAATCTTAAAACCGAGTTCCTTTTAAACAATGTCTACTGAATTGTATTTTTCGAAATTCAGATGTATCCTTAGTGCGTATGATAAATACAAAATTTTTGAGGTTCTTGGGAGCAACAGCCTATCGAACCTATTATTCCCGCTATTGTCCGTCACGTGCTCTTTCATCCGTGTTTTCAAAGTAACGTGATCGCGATTGGTCAAGCCATTCAGGCCCAAGTCCCATCATGGCTTAGCGGATTTTGAAAGAGAACAGTTCAACGATAGCCTACGGATGGCAACACCGCTTTGAATTGGGTAAACTATCTGTGATTTGTCGACATTTTGGACACCATCTACCGTAGTTGTTTAGCCTCCGAAGTGTAAGGGTTAAGCGGCAACAATAATCAGAGGTGTGCGCCGCCGCGCCACGCCGCCGCCGCCGGGAATTAGTGACTCGCCACATACGCCGCCACTGGATGGCAAACTTTGGCGGCTCGCCGCCGCCGCCGCCGCCGAGTAAGGAATCGTCAAAGGTCAAAAGAACGGCCAGCTAGACACTGAACTACATACATAGCGCAACAAATAAAACGAAGTCATTTGTTATGAGAAGCTTGGGATGGGAGGGAAATTGCGAATTCCCCTGATTCACTTATACGCTACTTTTTGTTGCCTAGCAACTCTTGTCAAACGATCGCGAAAAAGTTTATTCCGCTAGTTCAAAGAGCGCTAGTCTGCTCTGACTGCTGGACGACTGGCTCACACACAATAGGCTACCGGTCCTTTTGCCAAAGGTAAGCAGCATTATGGTAATATTTCTCATATTTGTCTATGAGCTTATTGTTGCATAGTGTGATGTGAGTACCCCTGCGCCGATAACAGGAATTTTTAAATCGCTGGTTATAAACCATTCGTTAAATTAAATGTTGAATTAAAGAAGGTTCCCGCAGTCAAGTACCTCTGGGAATTTGCCTATCCTGTCGTAGTTGCGTGTTCGACACACACACAAATCATTGCAGCGCAGCAAACGTAGGATATTCAAACGAATGTTCAAAATTTGGTGTGTCTTCATGTCATATCACGTCTTTGATTTCCACGTATAGTTTATTAGAACAGTATTCCCTGTAGTAGAACTATATCAAGATAACGATATCGGGTTAGTAATTATCTTTGCCAGTCAATCCCTAAAAAAGCCTTGCCCACTTCTATTGATTTTCGAACTTAAATCTACAACTAAAATACACAAATAACTGTAAATAACACAAAGGCAAGGAAAACAAGCTAAACAGAAAATCATATACTAGAAATAACGTAGTATTCTTCAACCTTCAGATGAACACCGGAATTTACTATTCAACGGTGTTGAGACGTTTTTAACGACGATTAAAAAAAAAAACATTTAATTGAATGGAAATGTATATTATTTTGGTTTTGCTTGTAGTGTAAAATGATGTGAACATGAATCAGTAAGAACAAAATTATATGGAAGTAGGCTATTTTTTAAAGTAACGTACCATGAATGCAGCAAACAAACTTAATGCTGTCGATGACTCGTTTATTTTAAATTAAATAATTTTTAACACTTATTACTTTTAGTCATGGAAATAGAGAAACGTAGTCAATTTGTAGGTAGGCAGATCAAAACTATTTTAATTTTTTTTTTTATTTTTGGGTGAAACATTAATTGTAATTAGAGTAGCCTAACGATGGTACAACGAAACACTTTTCTAACAAGTGTTTTTACAATTTGTGTGGTTTTGCCACACTTAGCTGCCTTAGTGTGAAGCATATACTGCCTTCTAGCAACCAGTGCACCATCTGAACAAGTCTTTTCGCGCTTTTCGTAACGCTCTTTTATTCAACAATGAAAACTCAACACTTAGGTCGCCAGAAAAATGTATTATTACGTGTAAACGCCGCCGCCGCCGTGAAAAGTGTGCTCAATTCGCCGCCGCCTTCTGACTGCCGGCGCGCCGACCATCGCCGCCGCCGCTGCAAGAAAACAACCAAAACGCCGCCGCCGTTCTTAATTTGGCGGCGCACACGTCTGACAATAATGAGGTCTCGCATCGAATGTGGCAGGAGACAGTGAAATACAGGAGGCAATCTGTTAAAAAAAAGTGGCAAATGTTTCGTAAATAAATATCCCAAAACTAGAATGTGGGCCGCAGAGCTATAGTGGTGCTTTGTAGGAACTGTTGGAGATTAGGATGACACGATACAAAAAATGTTTTAAATCCCGATAATTTTTTTTAAATTAGCCTATTGCGATAATATCTCGGTAAAACAAATTTTGAGGCTGGAATAACCATTTTAATTTTGTTAATTGCAAAAAAAAACCTTGGCTGAAACCTACAGTGCAACTTCAAGAATGTGAATTGTGTGGCACTTGTAATTTGGGGAATTAGACATGAAAATGCACGTGCCATTATCTATTACTTCCTCACCATGTAACTGTTCAGCAGTTGTGCTGCTACTTAATGCTTAAATGTTGTCTGCATTAAGCTAACTCTCCAATCATCTAAAGCGGCTAGCAACAGTATTGCATATTGAGTGGTGAGCCCCTGTAATTCCACACACAACGCAGCAAACCACTTGTTTCTACCTATTACGGTTTCCGAGATACGACAATTTAAGCATCGGGGTTTGCACGATAATTCGATAAATCAGAAAAAGTGCGATATGATAATCAACAAAAAATTGTATGGTGTATTATCGGATTATTGATTATCGTGCCACCCCTATTGGAGATTGTATGATTGTAGTTTACCAGCTGTTCTTGATTAATTACTTAAACTGGCAGAATTTTAAATTCAGTGTTTTGCTGTGTCTTGGTGACTGTTGCATGTATTTGCAGTTTTATACAATAAGAACCATGGGCAGCGCTGGTGGGGAGAAAAAAAAAACTAATAAAACGGATGATATGCACCAGTGGTTCGTGCGCAGGCGTGAAGTCGTCGCCAACTTAGTTTAAAACCAAGATTGAAGCCTTAAAAATGGTGCCGATTTTGTTACCGAAGCCGTAAACGGGCCTTGAATTTTATTAGAATACCAAGTGTGATGAAATACAGTTAGCTAATCAAATTGTTATGGGTTAGTCCATAGCTTGGAACCCGCCGTCAAACGTAATTGGAAACAGTACTACATACAAGGAAAAAATAACATTGTGCTTCATGCGACATTTTATACAAGAGAACTAAAGTTCTAAATGTTCAACTGTCTGAATGCAACAGCACTCTAGTTTTAACTAAAAATAATTTCATATGAAAATATAAAAAAAATAGCCATACATATGCAAATTATAGTTGCGTTCCAGTTCTTTATGAAACTGTCCTATTTTCATTCTTGTAACGATAGAGTTAATCCCTATAAAATTACAAATTTTGTTTGATTTTTCTATAAAGCTCCAATTTTTTTTTAACAAAAATTTTCCCGAATTTCCTTTATTTTTATCTATTGAAGTTGGCTGGGAAATACGTGCAGTAAAATCAAATAGGTGACAAGTGATTTAATAAAAAAAAAATGGCAAAAGACGTTTACAAAAAATTTCTTAATTCCTACCCTTTTTCTCTCTGAAATCTGCGACAAACTTTGCACCGTGTATTTTAAAGCCAGTTATTTCGGCGTAAAACAGAAGTTGTGTATGTAAATCACCTGCAAAAATCCCATTTCACACATGTAATTTAAAATCCTTTTGTCTGGATGCGTTTCATCTTTAATTTTAACAAGTATTTAGCTTTGTAAATGTGAAAGTAATGATGATGGCTAGTTGTTCACAGGAGGCTGCTATTTTTTTTTTAATCTGTTGAGCTCAGCATCAGCGTGTGGGCAATTTTAGGAACAAAAAGCTCCAAATGAGGTCATTTCCCACCATTGGCATTTGTATAGAGGAATTGTGGGTGAGCGTTGGAGTGTAGTTCCATACTTGTTCAACCTACTAGCAAATGTTTATTCCGATTGCTAAGAGAAAGAAAGGCTGTAGGTCTTTCAACTGGCTTCCCACCAGTACGACGCTGCATGTCTGTATTTCCACAATTGCTGATAAAGGGTTCAAATTGTACCGGATTTTTAAGTAATGAAGATGTGTTGACCCTTGCTACACAGTTCAGGACGCATGTAATCACTGTAATTTAGTAATTTTCTACCTAAATTGATAAATAGAGATTGGACTCGAGACTGGGGGAAGTCGTGCCTTTAGTGTAAGGGTGATTTGGAGATGATAAATGGTCCGTCGTTGTACGGTTAACGAAGCCGTAGGTTGTTCAAGATGTCATGTAGCTACATCCCAACTACTTGCACCACTCTTCCTTCTTTTGATAATTCGTCCGAATGTATAGAGATTTTGACATGTGGTTTGCATTCCGTTTTTTTTTTTTTTCAAGATCTGGCCTATACAACCAAGATTAATCGATCACAATTGTAACGCTCAAATTCAAAAACAAAAATACACACTGTACGGTATTTTGCGAATTTTCGATAGGCCTAATAGTCCGAGTGGTGTTAATTTCGGTCTCTCCTATCTTCTTCAGGCTTCCTTTCTTGTGCTTGCTTCTGTTTTACCTTGTCATGAGTGCCAGTGTTTTTGAAAATGCGTTTTTGTTTTTGAATTTGAGCGTTACAATTGTGATCGATTGATTTCGAACATTCAAAGTAGAAGATGGTTCATTTACAACCAAGATTTGTTCAGAAAAATGTACGAGTCCTAGTTGCAAGTTTTTTTTTTATTATTCTAACCGGCCTTGATTACCAACGTTCATTAAGATATTGAATATAATTACAAAGCCCTCAAAAAAAATTTTTTTAAAGAAATTTTCAACTTTTATTTTGGTTCAGAAATCATGCTTAGGCCTACTTTTGGTCAGTGCCTCTCATGCCTGCAATTTTTCCAGTTTTGTCCTTTTCCTCCCCCATAAAATTTGCCCTTTTTTTAAATTTTCCAATCCATCTAATTTCCCGTTTTTATCCTTCCTCAGATTTCTCCCTTTTGCCCTTTTCCTTAATATAAAATACTTCTCCCCTCAAACTTCCCTAACCTTATTCTCTCAAATTTCACACTTTTACTTTATCTCCTCATATTTCCTGTTGGCATTTTCCCTCAGATTTCTCACTTTTACCCCTAAAGTTTCCCATTTTTCCCCCATAAAATTCCCAATTTTTACGCTTTCTCTCAAATTTCTCACTTCTTCTTTATCTTTAACACTTTGCCCTTTTTCCTACGAATTTCCTACTTTTTACCCTAAGGGTTTTCCAGTTCTACTCCTATTCCCTCAAATTTCCCTCTCCTTCCATTTCCCTAAGATGTACCACTTATACCACGGGCCAGAGCTGTTCACCGTGACGACATACACACATGACAGCCATCAGCCAATCAGTGTGCAGTATAAGGCTGCCTGTGTTTATCGATCAGTTACGTTAACTATGTACCTTGTCATTATACAAAGCGCGTCTCTTTTCCTCCCTTTACGTACAACACATACTCTTAGTTCATTCCACTGAGCATCTCGACTCCTGGAGAAGCTTCGCATTGAAATTTTCTCGTCTTTTTAAAATTTTGGAATAATAAGTATGATCCACTGTTAGCCATTCGTTGACTTGGTAACTTCATAGCTTCGTAACTTTACGTACGATCTCTCGAACAGTTGGTTCTGACCAAGGCCATCCGAGATAGGAGCTGCATTCCTAGAGTGGTGCCAGGAACGCAGATACTATCTCAGCTGGCCTGGGTTGTGACACACCGGTCGCTAATCCAGTCTGTGCTTCCAAAACAGCCTTAGCAGTGAATATGCCTTGTTCAAAGAATCTGTAGACATTCCATACGATTCCCCTGGCTTGACTACGAAGAACTTTGCCCTTCTTTCTGACCATTGATCTACTCGCCATGTTGATTGAAACGCAGCCTTCTTGAGTGAGACTGGTCTCCCAGCATGCTGAGCGAGCAGTTGACTGGTGCTGATAACCGATAACGCTTTCCATATAAGGAATTATGTCGTCATGGTGAACAGCCCTGGCCCGTTGTGTAATCATCTTTTGTTCAGATTTCCCACTTTTATCTATCCTCTCAATTTCATGCTTACCTGTTTTCTCTCAAATTCCCACTTTTTTCCTCAAATTTCCCATTTCCCACTTTTACTCTCAAAATTTCTCTTTTAGCCTTCATCTTTTTTTTTCTCGCATATTTTACCTTATTTCTACCTTTCTCTAAAATTTCTCACTTTTACCCTTCATATTTCCCACTCTTTCTCCCTCAAATTTATCCATTTACCACTTAGGCCTACCCTTTTTCTCAAGTTTCCCACTTTAGGCTTTCCCCCTCACATTTTCCCTTAACCCTTTTTACCTCAAATTTCCTACTTGTACCCTTTCTCCCTCAAATTTCCAAATTTGGCCCTTTCACTCAGCTATCCCTCCGTTACTCTTTTTCCCTCAAATTTCCCACTCCTAAATTGTCCACTCAGATTTCCATTTTTTTCCTTTTTCCATTAAAGTTTCCATTTTTCACCTTTTACCCCTGAGATTTCTTACTTTACCTTTTTCCTTCATATTTCCCATTTTCTGATTCTCCCTCTAAATTTCCCACATTTATCCTTACCCACAAATTACCCATTTTACCCTTCATAACATTAGACTTCCTACTTTTTTTTAATCTAAAATTCACCACGTTTTACCCTTACTCTAAAATTTCTCACTTTTACCTTCATGTTCCCAATTCCTTTCCCCTCAGATTTCCCACTTTTGGCCTTTTCTCTAATTTTCCTCTTTTTACTCTTTGCCTCAAATTTCTCACTTTTTATCTTCATATTTCCTACTCTTTCTCCCTCAAATGTCTCACTTATCTTTCCACTTTCGTTAAATTCCCCACTTAACGTTTTTCTCGAATTCCGTACTTTTTACCCTTTCCCTCGCATTTCCCACTACTATCCATTCCTTCATGTTTCCGTACTTTTCTTTATTTCCTCACTTTTACTTCTTTTTTCTTAAATTTCCTATTTTTACCCTTAAATTTGCCACTTACAGCCTATCCCCAGGTCACTCATTCCATTTTTGGCCTTTTTCCCTCGTATCTCCCTCTTTTTTTTCCTCAAAATTTCAAGCTTTTTTCACTTTTTTCCTAAAATTTCCAAATTTTAGCTTTTTTCCCAAATTTGTTTTTTTTTTTTTACTTTTTTCACTATTTTTCCTTGAAATTCTCACTTTTAGCCTTTTTTCCTCACATAACCCACCTTAGTCTTTTCCCTTCAGATTTCCCTCAAATTTCACACTTTTTCCTCAAATTTTCCCTTTCCACTTTAGGGCCTATCCTTTTTCCTCAAATTTTCCACTTTAGGGCCTATCCTTTTTCCTCAAATTTCCCAACTTAAACCTTTCCCTTATCACATTCCCACTCTACTCTTTCCGTAAAATGTTTTTAACACCTAAGTATATTCCAGATACTATATTTTGTAGCTTCTGTTTTACCCCGTACTAAAAAAAAAATACTTGTAGGCTACAAGTCATGCTGAGTACACCAATGGAATGTTGTTCCCGAACGTAGACACAGTACGACACCTGTGTTTGAATTAAAGGGAAAAAATAACTAAATATAATGTGTTGGGCTGTTACTCTTATGGAAATAACGAACTGTAAACGACCTAGCGAAACATCTTTCAGAGTTAGTGGACATGAAATTCGCACAGGTTGTCACCAAGGCTGCATCTGCTTTTTAAGTGGAATTTTATGATGTATTAGTGACTACTTAAATCATTTCGAACAAAAGAATCTCGGGGAAGCGTGCATCTTGGAAAGGTGGAATTTGTTTTAATCTTTTTTAACTGCATGGTAGGTCCGTTTGTAATAAAACTGCGAAGGTCAAGATGAAGCTAAGATATCCGAAAAGGAAAGTATTTTAGAATTAGTAGGTGGAGAATTTGCCCTAGATAGGCATAATGTGAAACGGTGGCTTACAGGCTCTGTTTGCTTGAAAAGATGAAAAAATTTAGTAGCTAACAAGTAGGCTATGATGTTAACTTCAGTCTGGTATACTTCAGATATTGACCTATTAACTACCTGTACCTTAATTGTGGGTGAAAATCTACATTGTGAATATCATTAACTCAATTTGGTAACTCGTACTTCGTCACTGACCAACTAATTTAATTATGGCAGGAATTCTGGGATTGTTAGTTACTCCTTACTGTGGCATAAAATGTGGATGGAAGTTTATTTTTTTTTCTTGGTGTTTCATTAGGTTTAATTTGTTTTGGGATGGGTGGAGAGCATAATGAGCACTATTTATAGCATGAAGCTCGGTACAGGCAATCTCGCATACCTTCTCATTAATTTCGAACATCCTGCGCGAAATAGCTTTTGCAATAGTTACGTAGGTCAGAGCGAATGTAGCAAAACCGTTTCTCATGAAGGGTAAAATTGGAACATGAATGCCTTTGCAACATTTATACACGTTTGAACTAATGTTGCAAAACTGATCCATGCAGGAAAGCCAACAGAGAGGAATGTACCTTCAAGTCTGAACGGCAATGGAGAGAAGTTTGCATTTGTGTTGATTAATTATCACTAAGCAAACCCATTTGACTTTCATTGTTGTTGAGTGCACTTAGGTAACGGAACGGAATAGTGTAGAAATGCTTCCGGAAAAGTTTGGAAAATGTGTAGGGTGTGTTAGAAAACCGGGGTTTGTACTATGCGTCCTTGTAAACTTGGTGGAAATGTGTTGGAAAATAAAAGTAAAATTCCAGACTTGGAAAAGTGTTAGAAACGCTTGAATAATGCCTCAAGTCCTGGAATCGTATGTGCAAAATCTACCAAATGTCTCGTATCCAGAATGAAAATTTGTCTGATGACCCCCTCCCTTCCTTTTTGCCAACTAGTTTTGACCCTTAAAAGTACTTTTACAGTAGTGAGAGAAGTACTTTTGGAGGGACCCGATAGATAAATCCAGCTAGGGTTTGGAGGAGTACTGGAAGTTTCCCCAGTGGGGAACCCTGAAAAAGACCTTAACGCTATTCTAGAGCCCGTTTCTGGCTTCGTAAGTGTCTGTTGACAACATAGCTCTATTGTCAAGCCAGTTTGTGCTCTTTTTTTAGTAATTTTTATTTGTAAAATTGTGCGTGATGTACACGATTTTGTGAGCGTCGTGTATCGTTGATACCAAAATGCAGTAAATTTTTAATGTATGCGTGGAATATTCCTAGAAACCGTGGGGTTTGTTACTATGGATGGCACAATTCATGTTCATAAATTTACTCTTACATCACCATAAAAAGGTACCTGTAATCCCACTGCAAATTTTCGATAGATTTTTAATTTCATGCCAACAAATTGTTGTCAAGAATCCACTCGCTGTCCGTCGTCTTCAGGCATGCTC
>JAHWFP010135398.1:0-21505 GCA_023313725.1 Lithobius niger | reverse complement strand
GAGGAGCTATCGAGGCTACAGAGGAGCTATCGAGGCTACAGAGGAGCTATCGAGGCTACAGAGGAGCTACAGAGGAGCTATCGAGGCTACAGAGGAGCTACAGAGGAGCTATCGAGGCTACAGAGGAGCTACAGAGGAGTTATCGAGGCTACAGAGGAGCTAACGAGACTGTCGAAAAAACGCTGGAATTATCAAGAATGCCGAGTCGTAAAAAGGCAATAAAGAGCCCCCGTGCACTGGGTTGCCGGGTCGTGCGGTCAGTGGTCGTCGCAACCAAAAAACACGGCGACGTGCAGCGCGGCCAGTCAGTTTTTCATTAATAATTCTTGATCACGTGGTGAAAAATGAACATGGAGCAAGTACAGGCGCCCTGTTGTCACTTGCATGCCGCCCAGGATCTGTGGCCGCTGCGACTGACTGGCCGTGGCGGCCAAGGTGCTACATATACTGCGGTGCTACATATACCGTAAGCATTCTTGTTGGCTGCAGCGACCTGGTCGCGCGTCTTGGACGCTTAGTGCGTGGGGGGCATAAAATGTAGCTTTTCCGTTGCTCAAGGGCAAATCTCGCCAGAACAGATTAGAATTCGACCAGACCGAAATTAATAAGTTTAGCTAAAATATAAGGAACCTCGCTCCATGCTGCTAGAAATCATAGATCGAATTGGCATATAAGTGGAGGGTACGGGCTTTTATGTTGCGTCGAGCTGCCCTTGTCAGAAAATTAGAAACAGGTTCAGCTACCAACATTGCTGCCGTTTCTGAATTTCCAGTTTCACACCGACTGTTTACAACAGTTGTTAAAAAAAAATATTTGTGAAAATCCCAGACACGGCCTACAGGAGATGGAGTAGTTGCTGCAAAGTTTGTATATTTTTTATTTAAAACTTATGTCTACGAATCTAAAATCAAAAATACCGTGTTCACAAATTTGTATTAAACGCTGCAGTTTGGCTGTAAAACTGACAATACTATTTTAGGTTCTGGTTGGCCACTAGAAGTAGCTGTATTTTATGATCGTTTACAATCTCCTGTCACGCGTATGCACTAACGCTGGTGGTGACTTGAAACTTGTACACGCATTGAGCGGCATTGCTGTACTATGCCTGCGGCGATAGGCCTAACCCAATCTTTGGCTGTCGGTATGACTTTTCCTACTGACAAGATACGTCTTGCCGTTCTGAGAAATTTCAGTGGCAATGCTGCAGGCCTCTTGAATTTGTTGTTTCAGCATCCGTGTTGAGTCCTGAGCCGTGATGCGTTTGAAGACGGTTTCCCTAGCCTGTGAATTAGGTTTTTCACGTCCCGAAAGTGATGAAGCGAGCGATAAGGTAGCCATATTGGTTCGTCTGCTCGAAGAGAAATTTTACCAGGCATGATTAATCCATTTTCCGAAAACCAGTGCGAATGGCCAACCATAACATAAAGTAGTATAGCTGCAATTTTTGTTTGATACAGGAAAACAAAAATCTAGACACAACTGTAGTCTGTCGAATTGGGGATATAGCCTAACCAAAGTTTGGACCATAGCATTTTCATCCAAAGATTGAAAATTGTGTCAGAGATGGGCTAAAAACAAAAAAACTACGCTATTAACCTAAAAATTTGTGGTAACCTTATTTTGTTGAGCAAAACGTTTAAACTTACTATTAACTTAGGCACGTTGTGGTCCTGTGGACGTTTTGGTTTGCAAATTAAAACATCGTTGGTCCTTTTAGCCAATAACCTAAAATTTGCCGCAGAAGATAACCATTACCTATAATTTTTAGCATTATTCTCAAATGCACTTTCCTTAAAGAAATTTAAGGTCAATGTGTGCCAAGCTTGGTAACCCAGTATGCATGCGTCAATCGCACTCCTATAAAAGTGCCGAGCGTTGGCGTTGATTATGTCTTCCTCTCTAGGCATCCACCATGAACGGTCGGACGCCTTTTGTTTTTTTCCCCGCCATACTACAAACGTTGGTACCTTGGATCAGCAATGTTGCCAGCCTTTCGCGACCAACGATTGCTGCTCCAGAACAGAGATGGCTCGGACTAAGGGTAGACCCAAAGACAAAACTTCAAGGTTTCCGCTTGTCTTAGATTTTGACGAAATGTCATAAATTTGTCAAAGTAATAAAATATAAAATAATATAAATATTTAGAAAATGCTGAAAACAAATTCTCACTAAGATTACGAACTACCATCACCAGTGGCCCATAAGGAATTCAAGATTTCTAAAGATGCCTTGTTCCCCACCCCCCGACTCTTATAATGTTTGCATGGTTTTGAAAGACTAACTTCTAAACTTCTAACTTCTAAAAAAAATAATGGGATACAAAGTTTTTAAAAAGCACATCATTGGTATGTTTTCAAGAATATGTATTGAGTCAGCCTTTCCTTTCATTGAAAATGTGATGCATTTTAAAACATTTGGAAACTTGTCAGTCTGGACTCTAAAATATTTTGAATTTGGTTATAGAATATCATCCACAGGTAGCGTAAGTAGTCATAAGAAACGCTTAATTTGGTGTGAGGAGGCGGGTCAGGTTATTTTGGAACTGGGTTGGGTGGGGGAGGAGGGGTGTCAAGATTTTTTTCAGGACCTTTGAGGGTGTCATAAAAAAATTGTAGGTTACATTTTCATTTTAACCGCCCATCCACTCTCAACGTCAAGTGTGTTGAAACAAAAATGGTGGCTTAAAAAGTGCCCTTAAAGGTGCCTATTCAATGAATAACTGGTTGCAGCATCTAGAGCTGTCTACCATTATTTAGTTCTATGCAGCACTTGATTTCATCTTCAACCTGAAACCCCTCAATCAGAAGATGAAACCATTCGGCAATCTCAAGCCTGGTGCATGGACAATCTCCACGAACCTTAAAGATGCATATCTTCACGTCCTGCTCCACACCTCTGTCCGCCACCTCTTTCGTTTTCTCTACAACAGAGTTAACGAGTTTCAATGTCTCCATTTCATTCTCAACACCGCTCCTCGAATTTTCATAATCCTTCTCCAACTGGTTTTAGCTACTTTTCATCTGCATCAGATCTCAACAAGCGTACTTTTGGACGAGTGGCTTCTTCAGAACCAGGATCACTCCTTGCTTCTCCAACACCACGATTTCACCATATGCCTCCTCACATGCAAGTTTCGGCATCAACTTTCCGACGCCCTGCCTCGTCCCAGCCCAATCTTCCGTTTTCCCCAGGGTAGCTTTCGACAAAGCGACGGCAATGATGATGCCCTCACCGACAGAATCACGGGTTTTCTGGAAATAATTCGTCCGTTTCGACAGTTATCTTACCACACTGTTAGAACTCCATTCCCTCATAGGCAAGTTGGATACTAGGGAATCTGGTACCTTACGGACGTAGGATTACTCAACGGTTACATCACTTTCGAATTGGGGAGCTGCTTCGCGACAGAACGTAGACTGTTGCCCCACAGACTTGGCCTTCCCCATTGATGCTCCCCTGTGGAAGTCAGACGTCTCGGGACAGTTCCTTTGCACAAGCCTCAGCCAGAACTTTTCATGACACATGACTCCCTGGAGGGATGGGGAGAACACATCACATCGCCAAGTCTCGTCTCTGGGTTGTGGACCACCCACAATCAGGACCACACAAACGTCCTCAAACTGAAAGCCGTCATCAACGCCCTACACCAGTTTCGGGGCCTGGTATCAGGGGAAGTAGTTCAGGTCCACGTCGACAACACAGCTGCTGTCGCCTATCGGTGAAAGAAAAATGGGAAAAGGTCTCGCCAACTTCACGAAGTCGCGTCTGCAATATTTCGCCTCTGTATCAGTCTACGAACAACGCTTCTGTTCCTTCACGTTCCTGGGAATCGGAATATCATTGTGGACTTCCTGTGTGGGGGGATTGGGAGGGGGGCTTCCCCCAACCTTCCAAGAAAGTCATACAGTTGCAAATTCGAGTTATTGAGTTGGCAAACTCGGATAAATTTTCGTTGCAAATCCACGTTTCCACGAGTACTGGTTATCATTCGGTCAGTTTGAAAGTAAAGTTTGTGCATTTTTATTAACACTTCTGTGTAGCATAGGAGTAACTGAAAAGCTGCCCCTGATAGTTTTTGGTTGCTTGCCTGCAGTTCGCCTTATATCCATGTCATTGTAAGAAGTATATGAGGTCATTATAGCTTGGCCATACATGTTCCGAAAAAATTTGCGTAGTTGCCAAAATTGACTTGGCAGTTTTGTTGCTACTGTCAGTCTGTTAGGCTATCACTACCATGACTTAAAAATATCGTAGATACTGTAGAAAATAGAAACAAACTATGCACAAAGCTTTATCCGCTAGGTTTCAAGTCATAACAATTAACTTCGCGAAAATCGTACACAGTTAGCAAAACTAAAAACTGAGTTGGCTATTTTACTTCTTATAGTTTTTCCATTAGACAGTTCCACTCAGAAGGGGGTTCAGCGAGGAGAAACTCCTAACTGGTATTTTTTTTTTTGGGGGGGGGGGGGGTTGAAAAGTTACTGATATGTTGACATACCAAAATACATCACCGCCAGGATTAAAAAAGTTATTTAGACAAAGCAAAAAAATCAACAAAAGATGTATAAAACAAAACTTAGAACTTTGCTAAGTTACTGCCATTTTCAATTGTGATATCAAACATAATCTTAAAAAAATTCATGCATAGTTGCCCATTTGATTTAGTAGTTCTACTGCTAGCCCATCAGTACCATGATTTTAGTTAAATGTGAATTAAATTCGTACTTCTCGTTGATATAATCCCTCCTCGCTGGGTTATCAGTTTACCTATCGGCACCATTTTCCTTCATTTGCATAAAATTTCCTCTAATTAATGCAATTTTTTAAAGCAAGCGTCACTTCCGGTTTCCCCGACTCGCTTCCTGTCCCGTGCCTAGACACCACTGTCTCTTTTGCCGTGAGTACGGCAAGTTGGAAATTCTGAGGGTAAGTTAAGTATCACGAGAATTTGACTAGGGTGTGGCTTCAACTGCTGATAATACGTCATACCAAAGGAGGACAAAGGAAAATCATGAGCTCTATGTGTGGATTACTTGGCGGATGGCGGGGATGCAAAGCGTGTTGTGGATTCGGCAGAGTTGCCAACTGACAATTTTCAAATGACGGGAAGTGTAGCAGCGCCGGCCATCCCATAGAAACGTTAGCGGAATGCAAGGCGCAGTGCAGCATGTGTTGCTTAGAAATGATTTTCTTCATGTTGACGATATTCCGGATACGCGTCCGAACAGCGAATTCTGAAAATAATTCGTTAGCAAATAAACGAATGCGGCATGCACCGCTGCTGGGCAGATCGGCTCGATGCGAAAGATTAGGAGGAAGAATTCGAGGAATATGGTGGTGATTGGCATTACCCTCTTGATTTGGAGGAAGATTGGCACGTGCCAGGTGAAAATACGGCCAAGACTGGCATGGGTGCGGTCTGTAGAAACGGACAAGAGCTTGGATTGATTGGTGATGCCAGATTACTTAGTGGCATAGCGAAACAGGCCTTACCAGATACAGTAACACTGAAGCACCCGGTGTGGGCGACGTAAGCCAATGTGGCGGCATGGTGGATACAAGGACTCTTGGTTGTCACAGGCAGAGAGGGAATCAATCTCCGATCGTTATGACGTTGCAGAGAGTGTGCGAAAAAACTTTACAGCGCTGTGCACGCCTGTATTATCTAGAAACTCTGATCGTTCAATAGAATACGTTGATGCAGTGATGGCAAAAATTCAGGGGAATTTTTTATTGGTGCTGCTGCTGCTGCTGCTGGGGAGTTAATTTTATGCAATGGAGCCCATTGATTTCTCTTCGTCTTGGAAGTCGCAATTGCCACAGTTGGTGGTAGATGCCACAACTGTACAAGTGCAGGCCCTGTTGAGTATTAACGAAACTCCACGTCATATATTGCAATACGCCTTTGCAGAGGAGTTGCGTCCCGAGTTGACTGCTAGACAACCAACGTCAGAATTATTTGGTGCCCTGTTGAGTGATCTGCTGCGTCATGTCCAGCAGGAAGTAGCAGAAGCAAGATGTATGATACCGGGGGCATATGGAGGTTGCAAACCACACCAAGTTGACGGCCTTTTTGGAGGGCGTTCCGGGGCATGCGAATTTCTGTAGTACTTTCAATGCTAGGATTGGGGTTAGTATTGGGCTAGCTACGGGCTAGCTATAGGCTAGTATGGGATGTTGTGTACACTTTAGCACGGTGGTGGGATGTTGTGTACACATTCGTATTGCGCTAGCTATGGTGAAGGTTTTTTTTGTATGGGATGTTGTGTACATTTTAGTATGGGGGAGTATAGGATGTTGTGCGAACTTTAGTATTGTGGTATAGGATGTTGTAAATTCTTTAAAGTAAAACGTACTTACCATGTTTCTTAAACTAGATGTTGTGTACATTTTAGTAAGGGAGGGGGGGTTAGTAGGCGATGTTGTGCGCAATTTAGTATGATGATATGGGATGTTGTGAACACATACAATAAAGTAAGCTGTACTTTTAAACTGTAAACTGTACATTTTCTTTAAACAAATTTCACAGGAACAAGAGCACAGGTGGAGTAAGCAGTCACATGGAATGCGATCTCGGTGATATCAGCCTGAAACGTTACAACGAACGATGTTTTGAACACATACTGTAAAGTAAACTGTAGTTTTAAACTGTAAACTGTACTTTTTCTTTAAAGTAAAACGTACATGTTCAAGGTTACAGTAACCGGCGTTATTTAAAGTAAAACTAAATTGATTCACATTCTACCATTCTTGTAAATTTTTTAAAATAAACATACTTACCATGTATCTTAAAACTAAGGGTTTTTAGTATGGGATGTTGTGTACACTTTCGTATGGGGAAATGTTCAAGGTTACAGTATCCGCCGTTATTTAAAGTAAAACTAAATTGATTCGGTGGGAGGGTATAGGTGTTACCACCACCTAAAATGGGGTGGGTAAAGCCCCGCATTTGTACATTACAAATTCTCATTTATACATTGTAACACTGTTAAAACGAAGTGTGGGAAAGGTCAGATGTTTAAAACACAAGACCGCCCCTCATTTGTACATTACGGTGTAAAAAAGGATGTTGGCTCGGAGTTCCCCAAACTCCTCCTCGGACCACACTTCTTTGCTCTTCCTACGGGTGCTGGTGAAACCATGTAGGATTGAGAAAGATGTCTCCTTTTGACGTGGTCCTTATTTTTTGTATGTGGGATGGTGGTTTTCTTTGCTCTTCCTAGGATGTAGGATCCTTTCGATGTTGGCTTAGTTTTTTTCAAACTCTTCATCGCACCTTACTTTTCATTTGCTCTTCCTACGGTTGTTGGATTGAGAAAGATGAAAGTTTTTGTTTGAGAGGGGAAATCTTTGTCGGAGATCTCGCCTCTCGACGCGAACACGAAAAGGATGTTTGTTCGGAGTTCCCAAACTCCTCAGACCACACTTCTTTGCTCTTCCTACGGGTGACGGTAAAAGTCATGTAGGATTGAGAAAGATGAGTGTCTCCTTCATAGTGGTACTTTATTTTTTCAAATTTTTATTAAGAGCGTAAGTTTTGTGGTACACAAGCTGGATTGAAGCTCCAGAAACTAGACCCGTTACAGAAAGCAAGAGTAGGTTTCCCGACGAACATCTCTTCCCCCCCCCCCCCCCAGCGAGTAGGGCTTTACACTTTTGTTGGCAACCGACATCGATGAAAGGCTCAGTCGTATCCCATTTAAAATGTTTTTTGACCAATCTCACGACTCGCCGGTCGTTGGCGTCTTTCGCCATAGGATTAAATTTTCGTAGAACACGACTCGTAGGCAGGCCACTCGCCTTTTGGTAAAGAAAGTATAGGCAATATTGTCCGCATACGACGCTTCAAGGCCCCTGAAAGGTCGTGAGATTGTAGGTTTTGAAAGTCGAGTTTCTCTTGAGAAAACGTAAAATGTGAATGTTTCGAGGTTTTAAGCCGTAGCTGTCGAAATAGTCCACGCTCGCTTTTCTTTTGTTGAAATAGATGGCGACCCAGTGGCTACCAGGCTTCATGGAAGGGTCCAGGTTGACTATGTAAGCTTCTCGGGAGGGTGTCTCTGGCAACTGATTGGAAGCATATACGCCCCCGAAACGACGGCCGAGCTTGCTGTGACGTCTGGCCGCAGCCCTCAGTTCGTGGGTCTGCATCTCTAGTGTTCGCATAGTACATTCTTGGCCTGGTAAATCTCGAGAACGGTTTGGTGGACCATGTACAACACCAGGTTGAAGGTTTCTGTGAGCGCTTGCTTGAACGTCATGTCAACTCTGAGAGCTCCCTGCTTAATAAGATTGTGGTGGCACTGTCCCTGGCTTTTGTCGGCGTTCAAATCGAAGGCGTGCAGACAAGTACCCAGCGGATAGTTGTCGTATGGGAGCCGGAGCGTCAAGTCGGAAGTCAGCTTATCAAGCGACTGGAAGAGCGAAAAGTAGTTTCTCACGTACAGGTCGTCATTGTAATCAGGCTTGTAGGGAATGGCCGGAATCGCTTTTCCATCCACCTGCAAGGCGAGATAGTTGAAGTTATAGTGGTGGAAATTAAACGGGTTCGCGGCGTAAGCACCGTTAAAAGCGTTGTTTAAGACGAAACCAAGCAGGCAGAACGATGGCAGGTTTCCGAGCACGACGTCAAGATTGCCCTGGCGGGACCCGGCGGGAATGGTGAAAGTCTTGACCACCACGCGGTGGATGGGGTGTTTGGCGGTGTTGGTCTCGAGCGCTTCCGCAAAGCCAACAAGTACCGAGGGGGATGGCACGACTCGACGAATGTAGAGGACGGCACTCGTGATGTTGATGTGCGGTAGTCCAGATTAGCTTCCGAAGTCATCAAGCAGAAGGAATCCTTGCTTCTGATGAGTTTGTCTCAAGTTGATGTTGTTGAGCAGCAGGCGGTCTTGTTGGAAAAGGTTGCAATGGGGCCTGCCGTAGAGATCGACCACTTTGCTGGATTTGACGAGACTGTGGCAATATACGAAACCATGGTTCTTCGCATCGTTAGCTATGCTGGCTTTGTCAAAGTGTCCGTCAACATCCTTCTTCCACAACTGTGTCGAAATTTGACTGATATCGGCATCGGCACCGTGGGTCAGCAGAGTCTCCAGGTAGCTGCGGTAGGCGTACCCATTGTCCGAATTGGATATTTGCTTGCCGATCACTTTGCAGTCGCATTGGGAAAACGGAGCGTGTACGAGTGGATTCACGGGAGCTACAGCGTTAGTGGCGGTCAATGTCGATGTCCCATTGACCACCTTGCATCGAATGAGAAAGTAAGACTGACTCGGGTCCAGCAGGCGGCTCTGGCACTACGAACTCGAGAGGGGCACCGTCCGTTAGAGTGGATAGAGGATGGTAGGCCACTAAGGTATCATCGTTCATGGTTACCTGCACCGGAGGTACTGAGAACAGTTCCAACTCTTCTTTGGTGCAGGGCACCGAATCTCTGTCCGGCTTCAACAACATGATGGGCTCTGAATGAACCGTCTTCGGGGCAGACGTGGTATTTCTAGTTGAAAAAGTCCGCTTAACTTCTCGGAAGACAACAGGCGTGAAGAGGCTTTGCGAGGGTGTACGAGGGCAACCAGACCACGATGATTAAACGGGACGGAAAGCCAATCGGCTCGAAATTGGTTAACTAAATACAGACGCAAACCTATTTACATTGCCTTTTAGACTTAACGCATGCTCAGGCAGTTTGACATAAGCCCAGAAGGCAACGTAAATAGGTTTGCATCTGTATTTAGTTAGACCACGATGATGTTTCCCTCCCGATTGTCGTTTCGTTCGAAGACAACATTTTTCTTCCTCTTTTGACCTGTTCCAGACTGTCCTCCCGTCACTACCGCAACAGCGTCTCGTTCAGCCGCGTCCCACCTCTTTTTGGCAGCCTCCTCAAAGGAGGTCCCCCACTGAACATCGTCCAACAGCTTGGAGCCGCTTCTCAATGTGTACCTTCCTACTCTGAAAAGAGTGTTTTTAATAAAGGGAAGAGCCGACCTGAACACACCACCCAGGAAATCCCCGAAACTTGATCCTCGTTGTATGCCCCGCCAGAAAACTAAGGGGCCCATCCTATCTGATTTATCATACAATAGTGACCGACACATACCCAAGGGTCCAATCCAGCGTAGGGCGTGCGCATCTCGTTTTTCCCACGTCCGATTGGTCGACCCTTTCGGAAATAAATGATGCTCCAATCCTAACGACACGCTATCAAATAGGCAAAAGCAAGTTGAAAGGTTTCTTTTTAGCTGTCGGGAAAAGTTTTCTGAAAATGGAACCGAAAGCCTCACCCTTCTGCCTCTTCCGCCTAGTCCTCTTAACCCTCCTCTTTCGTCCACGCATGCTCAGGAACGTTGCCTAAAATGTAACGTCACACTCACCTCTCCCGAACTGAATGGTACCTTTTCCCCCCAAGTCCGTCATTAAATAGACCCTCACCATTTCGAAATAGTGCCTAGCGAGGGGACGATAGTAAGGTTTGAAGATCTTGTGGGTTCCATCCCCCTCGCCCAATCTAACTACTCATAGCCAAGGAGCCAGAACATTTCCCACCACAGTTTCGTTGACAATGTCGGTGTATACAAAAATACTATTCAGAACTTTCAAGGCGAGTCGCTCTTTGCCCAACTTGACACCAATGATAAATTTGTCGATGTTAATGTTTGTAAAACCGAGCGTCTTAGCAATGCCTTGTCGACCATGAGACCCATTATTTCTATGGAGGTGTTACATTTCTCGTGGGACAGCATTTGGTTGAGCATGACGAGAGTAATCATGTTGAGTCCCGAGTTGTAATTAAATTCCGGGTACTGTTCGACATCTATCTTGTCTCGAATAAGACGGTTTAGTGTGGCCACGATTTCCTCTCCGCTACGATAAAATTCTTGGGGCAGGTAGGCGGGCAGAGTCGAGAGATGTGTGAAGTAGGACAACCACCACCCTCCGTCGTTGAATTGGTCATTGATGATTTCTGTAGGCATGGGCCATCCTCCATGTTTTCGCATTCGGGTCCACGAGGATGTCGTAATAGCTCTCTTTGAACTTTCCGTCTTTTCTTTCCCATCCCAGAAACACGGACAGGCTGTAAGAGAAGCACAGTCTGGACCCCGTGTGGAGCCGCTCGTTCTCGTCGTAGTTGAACACGACTAGCGGTTGCTCAAGTTCCTTGACTACCCAGAGTTTGAGAAACAGTATGTTTTTCATCCTGTAATTCACCAGGTCCACCCCCACGACGACCACGTCCTGGTCCAACCTCTTATCTCCAACTTCCAATGCCGCTTCGGTTTCCGCGTAGGCGTCTATATCGAACCTGGGGAACTTGACGTAGGTATGAGTTCCTAGCTGCAAGTTCATGATGCTCTGTTCCGTCACGTTGTTCCAGTTCCTGGTGAATTGCACTTCGGTGAGGCCCACGTTCCAGTCGCCCATCACGCTCAATCGCTGCGCCGGTTTGGTGGTGTAGTCGTTCAGGACATTGTTTGGAAACGGGTCCAGACTGGCGTTCGCTGGCAAAGTCATGTAGAAAGAATCTCCCTCCATCAGTTTCTTCAAGTCTCTGGCGGGGATCCAACGGTTGTGGGAGGCATCGTAACCCTCGAATTGAACGTATTACTTTTTCTTGCGTCCTTTTCCCCTCGTTTTTAGGACCTTGTTTTTAGGACCTAGTCGGTTTCTTCGTTTTTAACCACTTTCTGAAGTTCGTGCAGGTAGAACTATCCTTTGATTTCCCCATTGTAGTCTTTCAGCCTTGCTGTCACTTGCCCCTACCCTCCTTTGGGTACCAGAACGTGGGTCACGAAAAATCTCTCTGGACCACATGCCTCGGTAAGCTTTGTCGAACTTGCCCTTCGCAATGGATATCCTGACTTTGTCTCCCACTGCCAGAGGCAGCCAAGGCACGGCCCAACTTTCAAGTCCCCGCCGTAGATCTTGCACCACAACTGTTTGTGGTTTTTGTGGTTGACGTCGTCGGGCGCCATTTTCGTTCTGGAGTGTACGCTCTTGTTGTAGGTGTCCACGATCTTTTGAATCACGGGCACATACTCCAAGGTCCCTTTGGTGGTGAAGTGTTTGTGCAAGAGGCTCTTTAAAACTCTCTGGAATTGTTCAATCTTGGACGACTTCACGTCTTCGTTCTCGGTGGTGTAAAACTTGATGTTGCGTTCCTCGAAGAGGTCCTGGACCGCTCGAGCTCGGAACTCGACACCCTTGTCCAAAGTGAGAAAGCTAGGGGTGAAGGCATGCGTCGAGACATCTTTTCGAAAGCTCTGAACATATCAGCCGCCGACTTTGTTTGCGACTGAAACCGTCCATGCAGGTGAGAATGTACCTGTACGGTTCTTTGTAACGTTTCAGGCTGATCATATCACTGAGATCGCATTCCATGTGACTACTCACTCCACCCGTGATGATCTTGTTCCAGGGAAATTTGTACCTGACTGCTTTGTGGATGGTGTGAGCCTCCTGGTGCTCCAACCACTCTTTGATCCGATCGATATCGTATTTTTTCCTGCCCTTCTTGGCTCTGGCCAGTAGTTTGGATGCCGTACCGTAACTGGAGGCCTCTCCCAGATCGGTGTAGATGTTTTTCAGGTATTGCTCCATGGTTTCCATTCTTGGGGGTGATTGGCTCTGGTACTCCTACGAAGGGTGGGGACGGCCGATCTGGTTCTAAACTGCTCCACAAAAGCATCCTTTTGCTGCTCCAACTATCCTATGAATTTGGCTTGTAGTCGAGAGGTAGACTGTCGTTTTTCAGGTTGGCGTTGATCTAAGTCTGTATGGCGACCAGTTTTCTGTAGAGAGCGCCTTCGGGTTGGTACTGAAACCTGTGAGGTTGAGCGGCCAACGATAGTGTGGCATTCCCCATCAGCAGGCGACTCATTTTATATTCGTCTTCGGGCAGAAGCACCATCTTCCGTAGCACACTCATTTTTACTTGTTGAACAGTCCTCCCAAGAGGGATATGGCTGCTGGGACGAGGTATTGAATGAACCCTCCCGACTGTACCAGAGCCTGTTTTCTGGCCTTAAACGACGCTTTCTTGGATCCGAAGAGTCTGATCTGTTTCTTGTATCTTTTCAACTTGGTCCTGGCTGCCGGATTGACGGGAAGTCGATTGTTGAGCAGGTTAAGGCTATTTCTGACACAGTCGATCTGTGACTTGTTGGCATTTTTTAGTAAAGCCGCTCGCTGTTGCTTGTTGATCTTGCACAGAGTCTGTAGCACAGCGCTGTGCTTGCGTACCCTTTCCATCTTGCGTCCTCAGAGCGAATAAACGATGCAAGGAGCTTCGTCGGGAAATATAGACGTTCTGAGTCTTGTCAGGTCGTGCAACTTGGAGTGCAGGTCCACCAGTAGGTAACCGTAACCCTTTAGACCAATGGCGTTCTCGTAGGCTTCCACAAACTGGTCTTGCCGGGGTAAACTTGCGAAGCGAAAGTGGTTATCTGTCGCTTGTCTCTCAGGTTGTGAAGCAGAACGTAGTACTGACTGTTAAGTGCTATGGTCCGTTGGTTCTTGCCCTGACAGTACAGATTCTGAGTCAAGTAGCAGATGCTAAACTTGTTGTGGTGGCCGAAACCTGTGAACCAGTTGCCCATGTCACAACCCGCGTTGCTCACGTCCTTCATCTGGTCGTCAAGTACGAGCAATTTCTCTATCATGGCGTCGTAGCAGTCGGGCGCCATGGGAAGTCCCTTGTGAAATCCAGATCTTGTCCCTGTACTTCTCCTTCCACGGCTGGTTGTTGTAACACCAATGTATCTGTTCTATTTTGGTATCCGTCATCTCTTCCAACTGATCTATCAGTTTGAGTCCAGCTCGTCTTGCCCGGAAAGGTGGGGCCGGAAACGATAGTGTTGAACGGTTTTCTAAACTGTCGAAAACCTATAACGATAGCCATTGGGAGGGGAGTGTGAGAGTGAGAGAGTAGAAAAAGAGAGCGAGGGAGAGAGAGAGAGGACCTCGGCCTAACCTAAGTCTCCGAATGAACTACCTACCAACCCCCAGCCTCTTTTTGAACTCCCCATCTCCGGGGGGGGGGGGGGGGGGGGGGAGCCCTTCAGCAACACTCGAGAGCAGAATAACACTAAATAAAAGTATTCCAGAGTGGCTTCTACGATCGGTAGACAGTGGGGATGGAGGATCACGAGGAAGAGATCTCGTAATCGCCGAGCTTCAACAGCAAAAGACACCATTCCCTGGTCGAATAAGACAGGCAGTGTGATCGTGCGACGGTTCACATACGGTAATAAAGCGAGGCGTAGACTTTAGCCTTTTCGAGGAAAGCATACAGTTTGTCTGTTCAGGGAAGCTAGCACGGCATCGTCCATTTGATTCGCCGGCACGGCACCCAAACAAATCTCGGCCCAGTTGTGCTTCGCCGATGAAGTGGTCTGTTGAGCAGCGCGGCTTCGAAATTTAAGACCAAGAACAGTACGAAAATAAATTTTTTACCCAGTTTGACGTAGGAATGTTGGTTAAAATGGTCTACGTTAACGGCTGCCATGTCGATGGCAGGAAGAGACACTGACATTTCGGTCGGAAAACATCGCGTTTTATAGAGTCTAAAAAAAAAGAAATATCAATGGGGGACTATTCTCTTGGTAAATGTTAGGATGTAAGACTTCTCCTTGCAGAGCGGTCTAAAAGGAAAGCTGCGGAAGGGAGAGGGGCCAAAAACAAAAGTTAAAACAAACTAGGATTTTTTTTTGTTAGGGAGTACTAGCTATATTTGTAGGCCCTGCAGTTCTTTAGTGCACGGTTTGGAATTTTTAACAGGATTGGGTTTTAATGTAAACACAGTGAGACAGTTTCGTCTGAGTGCCTGGGGCTGTTGCCTTTGGCACTACTTCACTGCCCCAACATCTTGTTTTAAGTACTGACTGCTTTGCTGTATAATGTAACCTGAGTATCCGTTATGATGTAATGTTGGTGAGTGTTTGTACTCTACAGTATGACCATTGTCATGGTCAGGTTTACTAATTGTTTGTTTTTCTGTTCTCTTCTGTCTTCCCCATCTTGTTTCTCGGTTGGTAACCGCTCATGTTGGAGCGGAGTTCTTCCATTTTTCCTTCTAATCCATTTGTAATGGAGTGTGAACAACACGGTGACTATCTATTATCTTCCCATGAAGCTTGCATCATGTAATTTTTCTCCGGCTGTGGAATCCGGATTTCCAGGGTTAGACGAAGCGTGCCGTTGAACTGTAAATCTTGTTTTCCTTTTCTTTGTTTCCCCACCGTGAGACGTCACGAACTAGAAATTTACTGACATAAATGACCTAGGCATGACTTTGCAACCCGCCACAGTGTCACAATGCTCCCCGTATTTGTTCCCAAACGTTTGGGTAAACTAAAGCAATAAATCTCGAGGAAGAGAAATACAGTCCTCCCCCAACAAAAAATGCCTTGGGTCAACTCTTTCTTGCCTCCCCGCACCAATCGTTGCCACACGCCAATCCTATGATTGCAGACCGATCCACGGAACTTTTTCCATTTATCCTCTGGTTTTCGTCAATAAGTGTAGCGCACGTTGGGGCCGTACTTGCGTCGGGCCAATGTCCCACCGGGATTGACATAAACAGCGGTGCGTCCCCAGGTGTTACACGCTCGTGTCCTTCAAATGTGGGGAATCTACGGGATCCTCTCGTAGGTTCAGGTCACGAGGTACGTAGCTAGGTTGCCATTTAGTTATGCCCCACAAACACTACGTCGATTGCTGGGTCGGTTCTGTATGCAAAATTATGCGAAAATTCAAAAACCCATCACAGGAAAAAACTTCGCCTGTGAAAATATTTCGATTTTACGCAATCCAATCTCCCCCTTTTTCTTATACACGACAGTTCTCCCTAAGGATAGAGCGGCAAAAACATTCGTTCTGTACGCATACTTGTCCTTGTTCAGCGTACTTGTTCAGCATACTTGGTAACGTGACAGAACTGAAAATCTGCATCGAAAATGTCTTTTATCTCGTTATAGATGATAGGAATACACGAAGACCAGCTCTTTCGTCGTGACAAGCTTGGAGCCGCTAGCCATTGCGAAATGAGTAGGGGAAAGAAATGTCGTTACACCATTCCATGTTTCTTTCAATAACATTGTAGAATTTGTAAGCATCTTCAGTGCTGAATATAAGAGTGCCATCTCCCCGCACCCTTGCACAACTTGGCTTCGGAAACCATTAGGGGAGATAGGAAATGAAAAGAAGGGTTGACCACTAAAACAAAGAAAACAGTCAAAGATCTCTCTTAAGAGTTACCTTTTACGAGACCCCCCTCCCTTTTACCCACGACAACTACCACTGCTACTGTTGTTTTTACTACCACGACCCAACTTCTATGATGGCGAGGACTTCTACCATCACAACACCTTCCTCCCATTCATCAGTCTTGTTTTCCACCTTAATAGTGGTAATGTTAGCAACAGTTGGAGTAGAGAAGGAATGAACGAATGAAGGAATGAATGAAAAAATAAATGAATGAAGGAATAATGTAAAATGTTTGGAGCGAGCAGTCCATTTGAATGTAGAACATTTGAATGTTTATGGCTGGTGCTATAGAAGTTTTTAGTAGCCCCAAGGGTATGATACATAACTGCTTGTTCATGAAACGTTTCGTAACAGCCTTGTAGTTTTTGGTTCGAGTTGTAGTAAGGATGTGGTCTTTTTTCGTAAAATTTTATGAAGCTCCACTATAGCACTATAGTTCTTCCTCCAAATCACGAATCATTCGAGATAACGGCTTAATGTCTAGTATCTGGCCATTGCAGAAACTGAGCGTAAAGCCTCGGATTTTAATAACCTGCTTTGTCCCTTCTTTGGTATGAACGAGATAGGCATAATTTTTCACACCGTTACTGCAGAAATCTGTAGTGTAGGCTTCGGGACCGCAGGCTGCTAGATCGTTGGTTAGACTACCTAGTCGTAAGTCGCTCTGAGGTGATGGTAAGGCCCTTACATGGAACACTGCCAGTATAGAGTCCGTGTCGCAGTACAACTGCCGCCCGGGCTCGTATAGTCTTAAAATCTTGAGTAAACGCAACCGCTCGTAACTCGTAATAAATGCAGAAATCCCGACACTCACTGCCGGATTGCCTTCGCTCAAATTCATGTCCGGCCTGAATCGAACCAGTGCTAAATCATCCTCAAAATCTATGTAATACATGCTGTCGCATTCAGCACAAATTTGAAAAATTCGCCCGGTTCCTCGAAATATTTTGTCGATTGGTCTTCTCGTTGTGCCATCTTACCTGACAAAGAATTCAAGAGAGCCTTAGTGATAAGCCTGCCGCCAGGATTAACCCTAATACTTTCAGGGTTCAAGACAATCTTTTCATTTTGGTACACTCGCTCTAAGCTTTTTTCTCAGCTTCGGTGGTGCAATCTTGAGGATATCCTTCACATTCGAGCTTTTGCACGTAGAATGTTTGGATGTAGTTTGTAAACAGCCCGCCAGGATTGTGTTCAATGGGGAGGGGGGGGAGTCCAGACAGCTTCTGCGTAAGCAAAAAAAAAGTTTCTTGTTTGAAAGGTAGAGACGGAATAAAAAGATGTCTGGTGAGTAAAACGACGGCTCGTATGAGACCAAAGTATTTGTCTATATTCGTACTACCTCCAAACTCTGTAACGATCTGATACAACCCTGTAGGAAATTTCTCAAAAAGCATACAGGCAGGATAAAGGCTCGTGATGTCCCGCGCAATAATTCGTTCGACTTTTCCCTGAACGGAATGTAAGTGCTTGAAAGTACTGACCCGGCCGCCGCAGTAAGCGTCACAGGGGTGTAGAACTAGGGCCTTCTTGGGGAAAGCCTTCACAAAAGCGGCTTATTCGGGATTTTTTTCATGTCTTCACGTAGCTCGCACGACCATTTACAAACATATTTGACATGTAATATGTAATAATATAATACTTTTCGTATACATCTTGAGCCGCCAGCTGACTAAACGGGAGTATTTGAGAACGGTTAGGTATACATTTTATACAACCAGCTGTATAGCAGCCATGCATTTTGAACACAGTATTGGTAACCGCGCTGTAACCGTCCATCGACCACTTGCCACAGAGTTTCACCTCGCCACCATTCTCGGCATGTTGAATGAAAATGTTGCGCTGGGTAGCTTCCCACGTTATCCACATAATGCCTTCTCGAGAATACTGTCTATCAGGATGCTGGCCGCAATAACCAATGCCGGCGATGGTATTCTTTCGAAGGTGCAGGGTCCTGAACAGGGTTATGGCCAGTTGAAGTGATATACAAACATGAAACGGCTCCATAAACGGACACATTTCTTGAATCAACTCCCTGAATTTGATAGCAGGCCATCAAAACTGTAACATCGTTACTACAATAGGCGATCAACTCGTTCTTGAAATTGAAAACGACGCCGTTAGCTTGCTGTTGAGTATGCCACTGCATCAGTTCCTCTCTAGCAGTAGGAGTTAAGCTATCTGGCTCGTAGAAACTCAAGTCAGGGAGGGTCCTTACGTAACGATAATTATCAGCAGTGTTGAAATGAGGAAATGTACATTTTCTTACTGATGCATCCAGGCCCAAACTGGCAGGAAGCTTAGCTAGGCTTAGTGGCATGAATTTATAAGAGTCGACAAAACGAAGCCCTTCTATCATGGCTGTGAGGATCTTATTTCCACTATGAATGATCGAGGACGGTTTAACACCACGATCTACGGCCCTTCGTACGATTATGATTAGGTCAAAACCCGAAGCTGCGTGAGCTACGGGACACATGTCACCATTGCTCCCGTGCATGGTAAATAACCACTGGCAGAAATCATCCAAAGTAGCCTGACCGTTAACGAAAACAACCACCTTATCACCATATAAATTACAACTAGTGGAATGAAAGCATTTTTCGTACAATACATTAGCAACTGCGAGATTACCTCGTGTAGAAAAAATTCCTTCGGATTCAAGTCGAACACTTGCTTGTTTTGCGTCATTTCAAAGTCATAAATGACAAGCCGTGCTGGTTTCTTTCGCTTCTTAGGCATTGGTAGTGGCTGAATAAAGCAGCGATGGTCGAGTTCCACCCACAGTTTACAAATCTTGCATTGTCTTTTTCCACAATGATGGGCTGTATTTCGTTTGCCCTGATATGTCAAAAAACAAACCTTACACTTATGGAGATATTCACATACCGTTGCATCCTTAAAGGGTGGCTGAATAGAAAAATGTCTTTCGAAACACTCACTGTTACGGAAAGTCTGTTGTAAATGGGACACAGGATCCATTGTTTGAGAAAACAATGGTACTTAGGGCTATAACTGTAACATTTAATCTTCTGGCAACTATGTCGTTTTTTGTGAGCGTAAGGCTTCAAACATGTATGACGGAAATAATGACTACTGTAGAGGAACCGGGGTTTTAAAACTCTGACATAGTGACAATCGTGTAAAAACGGGTATATTTTCTTTTAAGCTGGAGGTCCTTCATAAGTGACTTGGCATTTCGTTCCTACCCTTTCAAACACCACGATTTGGAAACCTCGAGTTGCCAAATACTGTTGAAATTCGTGAACATCAATCAAACTATAACCATCGGGACAAAAAGCTACTGCAGCGGTCTTGTGGAGTTCTATCCCGAGTTGTTTTTGTTGCTGGTGTAAATAGCGTAGCTTGCGATATAGAGGTCGGTCTTCCACGTGTGCTTTGCAAACTACCAAACTTCGAGACAGGCAGAGATTGTCCGAATCATTTTTAATACAGATAATAGTTAAGTTTGCCCGATTCCAACCATAATGAAACATCTGTTCTAGCCTGTTTCTTTTGGGGAATTTTCCAGCACCATCAGACGTATCAATAATTGTTATTTTAAGCTGCCACTTTGAAAAAATGTAATACCTTAATGTAAAATGTCTTAGACGATTGGTTCAGTTTGAGCAAGAGAGATAACAAATTTTCGACCAAGAAATTTTGTTTCTAGGTACTGGCTTGAAATTTACTTCGTAAATTTTTTGCGGGTTTTACCTCGAGATTTTTTGATAACATATTTCGAGTCACTATTCAACTGTTCTGACTCCTCGGCACAATCATGGTCCGAAACACCCCCACCCCATTGACGACGGCGTAGTTACAGCTGTTGCATTAATGACGATGAAGAACCGACTGAGGATACAGAAAATAGGAAGAGAAAAAAATGGGAAAATTATAGCTGTTTACATTTGTATGCACGGGGCTGAAGGACGCACTCGTGCGCCTTCTGAGAGAAACTATTTTTAATACAGGCGAAACAATTCTTACGATTATCGAGAATTCTATTTTCGCAGCATGAGTCGGCGACTTCCTGTTGACACTTGGTGCACTCTAGTTGAGAGGTATAGCTTTCGTCAATAACAATGACGTGGGGAGGAGAGCTGGCTGGTGGCAATTCTTCATTATTATTTTTTCCGACGGCTTAAGCTCTTTTGCTGCAACTCTCTTCCATGAAGTAAGTGACTCATTACTGTTATAAACGCGACAGAAAGCCAATTGGGCTCGATAAGTGTTAAGGCCATGTCAGTATGGCTGAACGGTTAGGACTCCTGCCTTTGATTTCAAAGGTCGTGGGTTCGATTCCCCGCTCAGGCAGTCAGCCATTTTTACGAAGTCCAAATGTCAAAGTCCCACAGCAGGTCAAACGGTCGGGGCTCAAAAACTGGCCGTGTAAGTCCAAAAGGCAACGTAAATAGGTTTGCATGCGTATTTATTTGACTACTGCTGAAAATGAACTGCAGAGAACTGCAGAAAAAGTGCAGTAAAAGTGCAGTAAATTGCCCACCTCAAAAAAACTGCACTTCAAACTGTAGTTAAACTTCAGTTTTTCCAATAATTGCTTTTGGTAGTAAAATAAAAAAAAAAATCATAATGTAAATTCCAGCTATCATTCAAACCCTAAGAATAGGCTGTTTGTGCATAGTTATGAATGTTTTGGTTCTACAAGTTTTATTTTTAACATACAAGCAAACCTAGCCTAATACACTCTTACGCTACTTACAATGGTGCAAGTTGTCATCCAGCCTTAAATATACCTAGCCAATCAGTAAGCGTTAATATGTATGGTTCCAAGTTTTTTATTTTATGGATAATCGCTAAAGTTATGCAACTGTTGGCTTGACTTTAAACAGTCAATTGGTATTAATTGTTCTAAACCATACCAACCCTTTCTTGTACCATAAAACTTTGTTCATAATTTAAAAAGTGACACAACGTCACTTTCAATATTGGTAAACTGCAGTTATTTAGCAGTTTCTGAGTTGGCTTGCTGAAAACTGCAGTTATTTTGCAGTTTTGGAGTTATCTTGTTGAACTTCACAACCTGCAGTGTAACTGCCTTTATTTTAGTTGTTTTTTTTAAATGCTGTTAATGTGCACTTTTCACCCATTTATTCATTATCGGTGAAATTCAATTTTTCCGATAGTTTTGCCAAAAAATGACGTTCAAATTCACCATTTTACCCTTTTTTCAGCAGCATTCGAATAGAGCTAATTTTAAGTCAGTAGGTTGGCC
>JAHWFP010135395.1:32357-66888 GCA_023313725.1 Lithobius niger | reverse complement strand
CTTCAAGTCTAGGGGTATGATTCTCACTTCAAGTCTAGGGGTATGATCCTGGCTTTAAGTCTAGGGTATGATCTTCGCTTGTTAAGTCTATGGGTCTGATCTTCTCTTTGTTAGGTCTAGGGTTATGATTCTCGATTCAAGTCGAGGGGTACGATTCTCACTTCAAGTCTAGGGGGTATGATTATCACTTCAAGTCTACGGGTATGATCCTCGCTTTGTTAAGTCTAGGGTATGATCTTCGTTTTGTCAAGTCTATGGGTCTGATCCTCTCTTTGTTAAGTCTAGGGTTATGATCCTCACTTTAAGTCGAGGGGTATGATCCTCGTTTTGGGTGCGAGATGTCCTGAGTTGAAATCCTGGACAGGACCCCAAGATGTCACAACGACAGAGCGCAAAAGATAAAATTTGAGTTTGGTCCAATATCATGAATGGGCCGCTGGCGAAATGGGTGTTGTTTTCCCGAATGGTCGAACTGGTCGGACTTGGTTAAGGTCTATGTCTCGATACTTTCGGTTTCCATGTATCAAGCCTTGATTTGCAGCTGTGGCTTACCACAATAATCCATCGCTACATTATGATGGCTTCTGAACTCCCATTGTTGACTGTTTCGTTACGATTCGGCAGAGCCAAACTTTGGGCCATCTGGAAATTTCAGACTAGCTCACAACTTCTAGCGGGGAAGTTTTGAGGTGCATAAACGCAGCCTTTTTAAAAATTAAAGGGCATAATATTTTTATATCGTTTTAAACTGTTCTCGACAATAAATAAATATCGCTCGTTGTTTTTATGTTTAGGAATGTTCTGAAAGGTCAAAAATAATATACGTGTAAATTTATTTCAGAAGATAATATTCAAGTGTGGTGCGCACATTAGCGTCATTCGAAGCGCGTGTCTTCATTTTATTTTTAATACAAATTTTTTTGCACACAGTATTCAGTCTTTTTTTGTATGTTCTAACTGCTTATTTACGACCGAGTCATCATTAATTCGGGTTTCCTTTTTTTGGTGTGCTACTATTCTTCTGCGTCTCGTGCAGGAATGGACAGACAGACAAGAGGAGACGAATGGTCCACTAATGACCTTTAATGTCCTTTTGTGATTTGCATTTATGGACGATTGTATTATATTGCATTTTGCTCCCCTCCTCCCCCCTCACTTCAAGGTAGTATTACCGACAAGTTTTTTTTTTTTTTACACGTTATTTTCTCCACGCGAACGAGACTGGCTGACTGCACGTGCTGCTGCTTGTGTTTCAAACCGGTGAATACTAAATAGCGCCACTGAAGCCCAGATTTGGCATGTTTTGACAGATTGCTTCAGTATTTCCTGACGTTATTTAGCTTAGCTTAAAATGTTAGTTGAATCGGCACGATTTTGAAGCGACAAGAAGCTGTCGGATGTTCCAGAACCAAATGGCCCGACCATGGCCAGTAAATTATCTGGCCCGATCTATAACGATTTTAGGGGGGTAAACAATATGGCTGACACGAAGCGACGTTGCCGAGAGTGTTGCTAAGTAATGGAGGCATAGTCAACAGTTCAGCCAGCCGGTAAAACACGGTTTTTTGTTGGCCACGACATCGGCGATATCGGCGACATTCGCGATATCAGCGAAACGTAGCGAAAAGTTAGCGTTTGAGTCACTGAACACCTACAAGCCACTGAGACAAGTGACAAGAAAAAGAGTGCCATTGTTGAACACAACTCAAAAACGAAACATAAAATCGATTGGGAGAAAGCCAAAGTAATACTTAAGTCGAACTTGCGCAGTGAAGCACACCTCCGAGCGCTAGAGTCCCTTGCAATACAACACTGCTAACATACAGCACCTTCCTAAAGCACCGAACAAAACGAATCAACGCACCACTGTTGGTGACAGTTCAGCTCATTCCCTTCTGTAACCGTGTTGACGTGGCTTGCTTACGTCAACCGCCGTCAGTGATGAATCTGTTTCCGGTTCCTTGCGCATGCTCAAAAGCCCCACCACTGGCAACCACTCCAAACCACCTCACCGAGATGGTTTGCAATTTAGCATTGCTCGCGCCTGGTTACATCCATTACCCTAGCCTGGTCCAATCAATTAGCCAAGTCTGGTCGTCTTAAAGTTATGACGTAACGAGTGCTCTGTTGAGCTTGTTGATTTTGCTGAGCTGTAATTGCAGTTTTGGAAGGTACTGAACGGCTAATGCAACATCACTGCGCACGCGCGACGTCCAGTTTGGGGCCAAACTGTCTCTAACAGTGGTGCGTTCTGTTCGCTCTGTTCGGTCGTTTAGGAAGGTACTGTTAATGACATCCCTCTAATGAATGTGCAAGCTCCCTCACACCGCCAAATTGTCCAACTTATTACACCACAACTTTCTGACCAATTTCATTCTCAATGGGCTTCTTTTCTCCCTTCACCTATTTTCAACACAAGGAAGAGCAGAGCCAACAACAACAAGCGTCTGCAATCCGGAGCAAAGGCCCACTGTGAAGCATAAGAAAAATTCAAAAAGTGGCCGTTAGTCGTTTGTTGAGCCGTGAATTGTTTGTAAATCTCTAAATATGTGGTGAAGTAGGACTCAGTGTCTTCAGCCTGACGAAGGTGGCAGCTATAAGGTCTACTGAAAATTTGCAAGTTTATCTGAGTTTTAAACTTGTCCGTTTGGTTGTGCGTTTTTCCGTGAGTATGAAAACCACTTCTGACCAAAGTTTCTCGGCCGAAAAATCGGTTTACTGTGATCTAGTGGCAGTTTTCAAAATCCTAATTTTAATAGATATGCAAAGAGTTTCATAGATTTTCATAGATTTTCATAGATTTTCAGAGATTTTCATAGATTTTCATAGAATTTCATAGATTTTTCGTAGATTTGCAGAGATTTTCATAGATTTGCAGACATTTCATAGATTTGCAGAGATTTTCTGGGATTAACGTATTTCCAGGAGATTTGCAATAATTTCTCCTCTCGTTGGAGACCTCTATTGCATTATTGGAGCTCTGTGCGAGCCCGGTCATCGGCTCCAGTACTGATAACTTGACAGCGACATTTCCATTAGAATTTGCAGATTTCAATTTCCGTCGTTTACAGAGATTTACGCATTTAATGGTAATAACCGTTTAACCACACAAAGGTGCTTCGGTACTAGAAGGTTGAAATCATTATCACTGTAGTCCCTGTCACATTAAGAAGATAATGATAATGAATGAGAAAGTGTTATTCACTGGGTACAAATTCAGGTCTGTTAAACAATTCAGAGGCAAGTCTTTCCTACCTGAAACTTAAAATGGTCAGCTGAAACTTAAAATGGACGCCTGTATTGCCTGCTTGGCGAGAAGCTGTACACCCAATTCTACAGGTCTAATTTCCCAGATACCACAGCCAGTTTCTGGGAGTGTCGTCTGGTTACCTTACAAGGTCATTAGGTCAAAAAAGGTTACCAGCGGACACTCCCCAAAACTAACTGTGGCATCTGAGAAATTGTACTGTAGAATGGCAAATCAACTGGCAAAAGGCTAACAATTTTGAATGTCAACAGAAAGTTTTCTCCGAAGCCTGTCAACTCGAGGAAAATAAAGCCCTGTTCGAAGTAATCTTAAGCTGTAAGGAAGGCTCCGCTCCGCATGCCTGTTAAATTATCACTGAACTGACTCAAATCTTGTCAATATCCTTCAGGAAGGTAGGGGAACTGTACCAGCATGCATACTCAAGGTCACATTTGCACAGATTTTGTGGATTTGCAGTGATTTCCCAGATTTGCAGTGACTTTCTTGGATTTGCAGAGATTTCACGGATCAGCCGGAATTTCAGGATTTGCAAGTGCTTACGATATTACGTCTCTCGTTGCGCTGATGCTGCTTGTGATGTCTGTGGTTTGCAGGTGAGCAACCCTTCACGTAGGCGGCGCCACGCTCCTATTTTCTTGAGCGCGCACTTTACTTGTATGCTAGGCGGAAATGACGTCATTCATATAATTACACTAATCAATAAAAGAGTGCTGCGCCACTCGTTAATAGCAATTAACCAGAGTTGACTTTCTTTCCCCTCTGTCCTTAGGGCAGCAGTGTAGTTAAATTAACTATTGTAGTGAATTTAAGCCCATTACAGATATGGTCCTGAGTGCCTAAAACAGCTTTCGAGTAGCACTACGTATAACGGTGCTCAAATGACTCCCTCTGTTGATTACATTGGCAATATATGTTGATTCGATCAGATGTTAAAAGGTACACTCTGCTTGCCTTATAACAGCCACGCACAGATCGCCATCCGCGCATGTTACCATCGCACCGTTTCACGAGTCTCACGAGTCACGAGTTTCACGAGTAATACTATCTCAGTTGACCTTGGGCGTAGTAAACGAAGCAGCATAAATATAAAATTATGTCTTCACAAACGGGAAAGACTTGCGTTTTTTAGGCTAGTATCTTATAATTTTTCTTCGGCGATTTATTGACATAATTAATTTTAATTTTTACCGCATTAGTCTTTTAGATTTTTGATTGCATGGTAATTATTAGCAAACGATTAAAAATTAGTACATGCACACATTCTCAGGCGATTGTAGTAGTCGGTTGGTATTCTGGTATTCCGTGGTAATTTCAGAAATTAGAGAATTCAAGAGTACGTAAAGATTTGGGTGTTAGGTTTATCCCCCCCCCCCCTCCTCCGCCTCCCCATCCTTTTAATAAGATTTTAAGCCCAGAAACAGACCGATATAAATAATTCGTTAGTCCTAACTACATAGTGCAATGTTGTGTTGCACTACAAACTATAAATGTCGTGTTAAACCATAAAAAAGATGGGGGGAAACCTATAGGCTATACAACATACCTTTTAGCAATTATCTGTGAATTGGATCTAGGCCATCTAGCATCAAAATTATTTATTTGTATTTGGTATTCCCCCCAAGCGTCGGTGACAGAATTATAGACGACGTTCGCATTCTCTCGTTTTCTGACCACACACCCACCGGCCCCGATGGGGGGGCGCCCCCCCAATCCCTCCTCATTCCCCAACCGGGGTTAGCTGAAAGCATATGGTACTTCCCTCCAAAATGGCGTGGTTCATATTGCCACAGTTTCTTAGGCTTGTCGATTGCGGTCTGATAACTCTTTGGTTTTGCTGATGCACTGGTGCTTCAGGGAATCTACATCGTGACATTACTCGCCCCAGCAAACGGAAATGCTCGAACTGCCTCCCTTTGGCTTCCATCAACAATAATTCCCGCCACCTAGGAGTGTAGGCTTAGAAGGGCGAGGTGAGCAGCTTTTGGATTGGCCTTGGACGGGCTCGTCCAGACGCTAGAACCCATCATCGCAGTCATAAAGGGAGGGCGGGACCAAATTAAGGCCTGACATGAAGATGGCCGAGGACGCGTTTCCGGTGGGTGGCCAAGATGGCGTCAAAAACTCTCGGAAGAGTAATGGTGTCTGGGGCCGATGGCCATGAAGTGTAAACTCCAGTTGAATCGCGACCCCATTCGTAGCCCCCGAGATTTGTGTGGTCGTTTCAAAAAGCGTCAAGCGATGAAATGAAGAAGAGAGATGGGGTGTGGCCCAGCAGAGGATCCATGAAGCATTTTGGCTTAGTCCCTCAAACGTTTCATTACTTTCCCCTCACTCAACTACTTAATGCTGAGTTAATATTTTTTCGTTACAATCACTACCATTCCATTCCGAAGATGAGTAGATTCTCATAAACGTTTAGGGATTCGTAGCCTTCTATATTAATAAGGTTCTTAGCCCTTTCAATGCTCAGCCTGCCGTGTGGAATTTTGCTGGGTATTGAAAGGGCTAAGAACTTATTAGTATAGGAGGCTACGAATCACCAAACGTTTATGAGAATCTGCTCTTCTTGGGAATGGAATGGTAGTATTTGTAACGAAATAGTCATGACCTAAGTATAAGTAGTTGGGTGAGGGGAAAGAATAATGAAACGTTAGGTTTGAGGGACTGAGCCAAAATGCTGCCTGGGGCCACATTAATTTAATGCGTTGCCTTGGTGTACCAAATCCAACTAGGTTACACGGTTGTTATTTTCGAACGGCAGACAGGTTTTATGTATGAGAACTAAATTTTAAAATGGCAGACATCTTGTGTTGTTCCATTTCATAACTCACTGAACGACAGTCTCGAGTCGCAGCGCTCCAAAATGGGACTTTCAATATATATATATATATATATATATATATATATATATATATATATATAATTTTTTTTTCCTTTTCGCTTCAGAGATACTACTATGCTTCCTCTGGTCAAAATAACACTGCATTAATTTTAATAGCGCCGTAAATTTAAAGCCAGCGCAATAAAAGACCAAAGCAAAGTTGGATGTGTATCGCAGAGGCTGACGGGAACGAGGTTTAAGCACCCGCCAAACAGCCTCACCTTCCAAGAACTACCACCAGTGGCGCGCTGGTTGTCTGTCTGTCTGTCACGGTTCCCATGACAACCAAGGACGTCATCGATGCACAGATTTGAGACTTTATTTTGGCCATAGATCACAGTGCAACTACGAAGGGAAATGTAATGACAATGGCCTACTAAAACAATGACTATAATCACTGTATTTTTTATAAAAAAAAAAAAAGGAACTTTTCTTACCGCATTTCACATTGACGTCGATTGCTCCCTGCACCATGGCAACGAGTTGAATCCAATCAAATTTACTTGATTGGATTCAATACATCATGTTCACCTGCTTCCCAGCAACTAAAGCACAGCCGACGTTTAAGTTGCTGAGCTTTTATCTCAGTCGGACTGGAAACACCACTAAAAACATACAGTACCTTCCTAAAGGACCGAACAGAACGAACCAACCGCACCACTGTTGGTGACAGTTCAGCTCATTCCCTTCTATAACCGCGTTGATTTCGCTTGCTAACGTCAACCATCGTTAGCGATGAATCTCTTTCCGGAATCTCGCGCATGATCAAAAGCTCCACCACTGGCAACCACCTCCCTGAGATGGTTTGCAATTTGGCATTGCTCGCGCCTGGTTATATCGATCAGCGTAGCCTGGTCCAATCAATTAGCCACGTCTGGTTACGTTAAAGGTATGACGTAACGATTGCTCTGTTGACCTTGTTAATTTTGCTGAGCTGTGATTGCAGTTTCGGAAGGTACTAAACGGCTGACTTAACGTTACTGCGCACGCGCAACGTCAAGTTTGGAGCCAAACTGTCTCTAACAGTGGCGCGTTCTGTTCGCTCTGTTCGGTTGTTTGTGAAGGTACTGAAACTATCGCACAAGATGGCTGCTAGTGTAAGTAAATTAGCTTACAAAACTACCTCAGTCGGCTCAGAGCCTGTGCTAGTAGCACCATTTTGGCACATTTCAAGGTCATAAGTGCGTTATTGAAGCGTATTGTGGTGTTGCCACAATGAAATTTTTCTAGGCATGTGTTCCCACTGCACCTTTTGTGGCCATTTACTGTGAGGGGTCCCAAAGATAATGCAAGAAAAATGTTTAAATAATTGGCCTTCCAGAGCTCGGCAAAGATTTGTAAGATAATTATGTTACAGGTACAGATGTTTCAAATTTTACATTACTCTATGATAATCTTAAAAATACACTCTGCCTGCCTTATAACAACCGCTCGCCGATCGCCAAATGCGCATGATACCATCGCACCGTTTCGCGAGGAACGCAGTTACTATCTCAGTTGGCCTTGGACGTAGTTGATGAAACAGCATGAATACAAAAATTGGGTTGGCACTGACCAGAATTGTTTTCGTATTTAAAGGGATATACCTCCCAGTGCCATTTTTCTCGATCCTCCACATTAAGTACGGCCCCAAAGGTCTATTTCCTTACCGTTAGTCTTTCCCTTGCTAAAAATCCGTTTTAAAATGTGGCGTCTAGGAGATTTTCTGTTGAATATTACTAACTTTATTTACGTTCGTCCCGAACATGTATGATGCATCACGCGCCTACAATGACCTTGAAGTTTTATCTGTGTGTGCGCAGTATTAATTTTAACAGTTTGCTAGTAATACTGTAATTACTATGAGAATAAAAATCTAGAAGGGTAATAACAGTAAAAATTAAAATTAATTATTCCAATAGATCGCCGAAGCAAAATTATAAGACACTATTCTATAAAATTATAAATCGTGATTTTAAAATACAAGAATCATTCCGGTTTTTGACGACACAATCAATGGGTTCACGCTGGCTGGACTATTAGGCGCAATGCCAACTGAGACAGTAGCTACGTTTTTCGCTGCGAGGAACGAAGCTACCGTCTCAGTTGACCTTAGCTGTGGTAAATACGCATGTGTGATCGTCGCGTGGGTGTTGTGAGGCAGGCGGAAGGTTATAAGGCAGGCTGGATGTTGCTTTAACATCTCATTTATAATTTTATAGTCTAGTGTCTTATAATTTTTGTTCGGCGATCTATTGGAATAAATAATTTTAATTTTTACCGCGTTATTCCTTTAGATTTTTTTATCTCATGTTAATTATTATCAAATTAGTAGATGCATACACACAGATGTAAGCGTGCAAAGGATCATTTACTTGCACGATGCAGTAAATATAGTTCCCAATATTCAACAGAATATCTCCTAGACGCCACATTTTAAAACGGATTTTTAGCCTGGGATACTAACGGTAAGTCAATAGACCTTTAGGGCCGTACTTGATGTTGTAGATCGAGAAAAATGGCGCAGGGAGGAATGTCCCTTTAACGGATCACGGCACACGTGACCAATGTGAATTGAAACAGTGTGGTGTGTCCCGTAAGGAACGCTGCTTACCATTCAAAATTAGTCCTTGACTTGCGCAACATGTTTTTAAAAAGTCTTGCTAAGTTTAGTTTTTAAAGTTGTCAACAAATCCGCGAAAGGGTCGTATGAAGGGCTGTAGTGTGTGTGTGGGTTCGCTTTTCCAAATTGAGACAAGTGGTTACAAAACGAAGGTTGAACCCGAGTCTAGTGAATGCGGCCATTTAGGCGGAGGAGGCAACTTGGTGATGACGGCAAACAGTCTCTCTTCTTGTTTTGGAGATCTGATGCCCCCAGAATTATTGGGTCGTTGGATTCGCGTGCACTCTGCTTACACTGCTGCCCTTGTACGTTTTCCTGGACGTGTAGCACTCGATCGCGGCAGCAAAGAATCACGTACACGTTGTTTTTTTTTTTGTGAACCGCTGGTGAATCAGGGTGACTGGATGATTTCTCCGAAGACTTTGTTTTTTTTGTTTTTAAATTTTGGTGAGCCTTATGTCAGCCGAAGCAATTAATGCTTTACGCTGAACCGGCTCAATTTTGAACATTACCAGATTTTTTTTTTTTAGAGAAAGGGAGGTGCCAGCCCGGGGATTCGACCCGGGAAACCTCCGATCATCGGGGCCGAAAGATTGTCCAGAATTAGCCAGAATACATCCCATAGCCGCTGAAGGAGCATGATAGCCTCTCACACTACCCTGGCCGGCAGTCCTGGCGGGGACTTTGCCAAGGTCCCCTTTCCAGGGGTTCGATCAGATCCACAAACCTCCAGCAACCAGGCTGAACTCTCTCACCGCTCAGCCACGATGACCAAATCAAATAGCAAATATAACGAAGGGCACGTAAAGCCTAACGCCGGATTTTGTGTGATAACACTACGTCATGTTCCCACAGCGTATAGGGTCCAGTGACGTGCATCGGGGAAGGGGGGGGGGGGGGAAGAGATGGTAAGCTTATGATCCTTTTTCCATCCTTAAGTCAAATATTAGTGACAGGTTTAGCATGAAATTTGTTGCGTTTAACAAGCGGAAAAGTGAACCTTTTTTGAATGAAAGAAAAAAATCATTCAAAAACCGGGAACCTACTATAAAGTTTTTTTTTTTATTACCAGCTCTGAACTGGTCAATTAAAAATCTAGTCTCGTTAAAAAAAAATTATTGAAGGCTGTGACGTCATAAACTAGATGGAAAATCTAAGGAAAATGGAAGAGAACATTTTTTTTAAGTGGATAAATCAGTAAAAAAAAGTTACCTCTTAAAAAATTTTTTTTTAATGTTACTGGTTTCTTTAACACTAACTATATTTATGTGCCTAACAGCTTTGACTAGGAAAGAAGTTGAATCCCTAGTCGGCGCGGCCTTGGTGTTGGAGAGATTTTGTTGTTGGCAGTTTTTTTGCTAAAGAAAAAAAAAACTTTTGTTTTACCGGATCACTGGGGGATAAAAAAAGGCCCAATTCAACTTTGCCCAAAACGGCCACTTGGTGAACCACTTACATACCATAATACTGCACCAAGGATTGGTAAGTTTATTACGGGGAGCTTGGGTTTTCTGCTTCCTATATAACCTTGCTGGGAACCGTTACTAGTTCTCTCGATGGCCCCTAGA
Organism: Lithobius niger; assembly: GCA_023313725.1. Taxonomy (NCBI): domain Eukaryota; kingdom Metazoa; phylum Arthropoda; class Chilopoda; order Lithobiomorpha; family Lithobiidae; genus Lithobius; species Lithobius niger. The sequence goes on along the minus strand of JAHWFP010135395.1, from coordinate 56,569 downwards.
TGGCGCCAGGGGATGTTGTGAACAATTTCACAGAAAATGAGTAGAATGGCAAAACATGTATGTAGAAAACTCGTATGGCGTGCGGAAATAATCATTCAGATAGCTCCATTCCTATGGGTTTTTTTTTTTAATTGTGTAGATAACCTTCTCTAAAACCTACAACATGTGTAGTTAGAAGTGGGGATGGAGTTATGTGGTTTCAAATCAAGGCCATCTGGGATAAAAGCTCCTGTTCTGGTCTACCTGCTCTATACTTTGTTCCACATTACGTTTGCAGGAAACTGACTCTATGATGCCACGTTTGCTTCCACTACGAATGCAAAAAACACGAAAAATCGTACTCGTACACTCTAACAATAACTATCTAGAGTCTACAAGTGTGATATGTGCATGTTTTTGCACTCTTGGGTGTAAGAAAACGTGGCATTACACAGTCTTTTTCCTGCAAACATAATGTGGAACAAAGTGTACCCCAGGCCAGTTCTTGCGTGTGCTGGTTGGTGACTAAATACAGTCTTGTATTGGTGAAATGATGTAAAATGAACTGTGCTGGAGCTGGGAAAGCGTAACCAGCATCATCTTTCCTAGTCAGCCAAGTGACGAAGGGCATATATACATTGAAAATATATGCAGTGTAACGTGAATACTGCCATGTCCTTTGACATGACGGCGCTTTTACCTGTTACCGTGCAAACTGCACGCTTTTTTTTTTTTTTTTTTCAATATGACGGCAACTATTGTAAGTTAAGAATGTGGTTGTGAGAACCGTACAAATATTTAATATTTTGAAACACACTATGGACGCAAAGCAGGCATATTCATCTCTCTCCAAGTGAAGAACAAATCATGGTTTGTGTAGCTCATCAATATCGAACCCCAAAATGGCGCGTTCATTTTCAGCAGTTTTCTTTTGCTGGTTGTATTTCCCTTTAATTATGAGACCGACTCGTAAACATCGAATAGTCAGGAATGGTGGACAATGAAATCGCTTGTGGCGGAGGGAAGCTCAACTGTGCCCTAGATTTCAATGAGCCATCCGTGGTTCTCCCCTCCCCCCCCCCCCCCCCCCCGCGCAAAAAAAAACCACCCATTTGAAACATGAACTGTTTGCCAAAATTCACTTACAGAATGTCTTGTGTCGTCAGATCCGTCACCATCTTATTTTGTCCTATTAGTCATAATATTTTTTAAGCTCATTGTTGGTTTGTTTTAAAAATAATTTATCTCCTTCCCACCGCGCAGTGAATGAAAATGAACATTCTATAAACTCGTTGAACAACTCGTCGCTGAAGCCCCACTCATCAAAATTCGTAAGAATTCGTAACTTCGATACCTCAATATGACGTCACCAATGAAGCATCGCGCTCATCGACTGCAGGAGACCGTTTTGCTGTTGAATCAGAACCTCCTACAGTAAAGACCGAAACAGCTTTGCCTTTACAATGAAGCGGCGCGACAGGTTTGGTGAGTGGCGCCCTTGGTTGGCAGACTGTGGAAACTTCGTCAGGATCTTCGCTAGTTTGCTAATTCGCCGCTTGCTGTCAGCACCTACCCGAACTGCTCATCCATTGATTTATTCGTCTTTTTTTTTGGTGTGTTCGGTTACGGGCCTTTACTGTAGGAGGCTATGACTAAAAATAGCAGAAATGCAAGTGTTCTTCGCTAGGATTGTTTACGAAAACGTAATTAACAAATTATAAAGACTGTCATCGCATATCCCCACGAAGCTAAAAGAAGGTAACAGGTCACATTACCGTATCTATTAAACGTTCTTATCGGCCTGTATTTAATTTAAACGTGCTTAGCAACGCCATGACAACGCAAGGGTATATTGGTGAGCAGTCATGGTGAGCAAAAACACTTCCCTGACACTGGCGTCCATTTTGCTCAGCGATCATTCGAATTTCATGACATGACGCCAAGAGATAACTAACCACTACAGTCGTTACCATGGCAACTACACTTCATCCGTCAGAGTTGTCCACGTGCGGAACGGTCTGACCAATCGACTCCGAGAGGTATCAGATCAATGAAGGAACAGAAAATGATGATTCGTTAATCCTCGTGCCGAATTGAATAACTTTGGGAGGAGGGAGTGAGTTATGGGCTATAAACTAAATATGATTCTGTTCTATCGTGATCTGTTACGTGTTTGAGGTCCTCCGGGGGGGAGGGGGGGGGGGGGATTTGCAGACCTGGGTGTTGCACGCAGTGGGCGTCTGGCGTTCTCAGCTTCCCTCTGGCTCGTCTTGCAGGCGTCCCGTACGTTTTACTATTGAATGGCTTTCATCCCATCGAAGGCCACCAGACGCTCCGTAGACAAGAGCTGGGGCTCCCGTTGGGATCAGGTCGTGCATGACTGCATTACGGTTATTTTCCCGTTCTTTTATACCCATTTGCTTGCCTGCCTACCAATAATTTTTCAAATCGGAAATGAATGTGGAGGTTTAGGCCGAAGGTCTGTACTAGTAGCTGATGCGATGATGAGAGATTTGACAGATGGCGTAGAATCGTAGAGGGGAAAAAGCTAGTTGCATAAATTTGCAGCGCGATCAGCCTGTCACAGCATGTCAATGGGAAACCGTGGAAACTTGACTACGGATGGTGTATGCTGAATTTGACTAAAATCTTCAGCCGTTATCTTCAACCCGTGGGGGAGGGGGGGGGGTGTCAACTTTGTAATCTGGTTATAAAACTGCTTAGTAATTCATGAGTAACTACCGTATTCCTCGGCAGTCTTCCATGGTTTAGCTGGGAGCATTACAAACCTCTGAGTATTCCTCGGTAATCCTAGTGTCGGGGGTATTCCATGGTAAAAACATGACGGAAAGCCAAATGGGCTCGGGCAGGGTTAAATAAATACGGATACAACCTAATTACGTTGCCTTTTGCACTTAAATGCCAGACTGCCTGAGCGGGGAATTGAACCACGACCTTTAAAACCAAATGCCTTGGTCCTACTGCTGTGTCAGTGTGGCTTCGCGGTCCTAGCTCTGAGGTCGTATAGAGCAGCGTCAAGTGACGTCATATAGGCTACGAAATAGCATCTGGAGGGCATAGCTACAAGGTGCACTAGATTATAATGTAAGGGAAAACAACGGCACTTCTAGTCAAGACAGTGCTTTGAGAGCGGATTTCTTAGGCTTAAAAAAAACGTTGTTTTCTCCAACAACAAAAATCGCGCGTTATAGGCTTAAGAAATCTAGTCTAATAGCATTGACTGCAGTAAGACGACCTTCTTTTTCCCCTCCAGTGCCCTTGCAGCTAACCCGGTTACTGGCTCCACCATAGTTTCAGTGACATAACGTAGTATTATAGTATATAACTATGGTGGAGCCAGTAACTGGGTTAGCTGCAAGGGTCACTGGAGGGGGGAAAGAAGGTCGTCTTACTGCAGTCAATGCTATTAGACTGGATTTCTTAAGCCTATAACGCGCGATTTTTGTTGTTGGAGAAAACAACGGTTTTTTAAGCCTAAGAAATTCGCTCTCAAAGCGCTGTCTTGACTAGAAGTGCCGTTGTTTTCCCTTACATTTTAATCTAGTGCACCTTGTAGCTATTCCCTCCAGATGCTATCTCGTGGCTAATATGCCGTCACTTGACGCTGCTCCATACCGCGGCGTATATCTCAGCGGTATGACCTCGGCACTTGGTTTCAAAGGTCGTGGGTTCAACTCCCTGCTCAGGCAGCCTGACATATAAGTCCAAAACGCAACGTAAATTGATTTGTGTCTGCATTTAACTCTGGTTGAGCCTTTAGCTTTCCGTCTTTAATGTTTACTCATTGTTATTGGAATGGCAAACCATCCCTCACCAATGTGTGATGAGGTACAACCAAGGTAGATTAGTAGGTAATGACGCTTTTCTGAAAAGGTGTCCTAAAATAAGACCTGCTTCCACCAACGGCACCAGAGGGCAGCACTTGTCAGGTTCTCGTAGGAGGCGATACTTGAAATAAAAAATGGCGGCATCGCTGCCACGGTAACCACGGTAATAAGGACAATACCTGCGGAAATAGACGAAATGCTCGTGTATGGGCAACATCCGAAGTTGAAGAACTTATTCTGTGTTTGATTCAAACTGTATAGTTCGTTACAATAAACGTAAACCACGGAAGAAGCTTCAGCCAGAACGGTCGATGAGCACGCTTCTCGGACGATCTCGGAACGCAAAACCATGCGCTATACTTAGCTCCACTCGTAACGACAGCCCATTTTTAAATTGAATGTTGGATTTAAAAAATAAAACTTAATCAACCAGTTCTGATCTTCTTAAAATTATTTTAATATCCTTATCTGAATTATGATATAATTTTTAAACGATTAATTTTGTATTCTTATCGTGAACAATTTGTTTTAGTGACATTAAATAGTTTTGATCCCCATGATGCTTTACGTTTCCTGTTAGCGCCCTGTGGCAGTAAATCGCTGAAAGCAGGTACTTCTTTCGTCCAATGTTTACCGTTGACGGAGAAAGAGTGGCAGCACTACATCAGTCGTCCGACTACCACTGATCTTTAACCCTAAGGCTCATTGAGATCACCCTAGGCCAAGTTATTTTTGCTGCAGTTAGGTTAACAAACGTTGCTAACAACGGCATCTATTAGCAAAAAAATGGTACTAAAACTGAAAAATCTCAAATTCTTTCCTTTTATTGTGTAAAATGGTGTATGCAATTACTTTTAATTGTTCTTTTTTGTATTTAAGACAGTTGAAAAAGGAATGTTATTGTGCCCGTAAAATTACTTACGAAAAAATTGCTCGGACGCTACCGTTTGATCTGGACAGTATTGGTTCTGTCGTCAGCCATCTTTTTTCCTCCCATTTTTTAGTAATGATTTATCGGCCTCCGACATAAAAAATGGACTTAAGCAACGTATGGGGAACTAAAGCCCTCTAGGTGTTTTCTTGAGGATTTGTAACGCAAGTCGTGATTTAAAAAAAAAGCGTTATCGATTAAAAACCCACTCACCACCGAAAGAATTCATTGTATTTCCAATAGGCGTACATATACATCACTATGGTGGGTAATAAAACGCCGCCTTGTGCGCGATGGAGGAAGTGGAATTCCCGTATAATGGGATACTTAATTTACCCCTCTAGCTTAATACACCCACCCTTTTTTTTTTACCCTTCCATTGTGCCTGTCTATTTCCCCCTTTATTGCTGTATTTAACCTACTTTAGCAGAACACAACCCTTTCGACATGTTTATTGTGTATTTTTTTTTATTCTAGTTTTCCTGCCATTTTCTTGCTGTTGCTGTTAGTTGTTCTTTTTTACTGACTGCTAAGCAATTTTGAGCAAGATTGCGGAGGCCTAGCTACTACGATGTATTTTTAATAGCAAAAGATAGCGATAGTGCTCTCTTATAAATTACAGACATGAAATGGCGAAGAAACGGAAGCAGCAAATTGCGCACACACCAAAAAAAATGGAACAAACACTTAAGTACTAAAACGAAGGAATGCAGACACACGCTAGTGCGTCGCTGCCAAGTAAACGACGTCACATCACACAACCTTTGCACAGTACATGTCTGATATGTACATGTTAGATATTATTGCATATTATTGCATAGGCTAGTTCCATGTTGATGTTAAAGCAGGGCGTCAGGCGAAAGTCTTAACTGGAAAATTGTTTAATGGGGTAATTATCTAATACCTGCCTAAATAAAATAAAAATCTATAAAATAATCTAAATGGAATATCGTACAATGGAAAATCATCTAAATTGTATATCGTGTAATGGAAAAATCATCTAAACGGAATGTCGTATAACGGATAAACGTCTAATTGGACAATAATATACCTGCTGTTTCTGATGTTATATCTATAGCCGCAGTGAGCGAGGCAGGAACATCAGACGATTTTCCATTATACGAATTTTGTGTTAGACGATGATTTTCCATTAAATATTATTATACTGTATACGTTCTTCCAATTATGAGATTTACCCCACGCCCCGTTAAAGCTGGTGTCACAGAAAAATGGTCACCTGGGAATGTCGTGGGAGATAATATTTTCAGGGGACCATTTTTTCTGTTAGCATTACGGAAGGTACGGAAAATCGGTCAGTGTCGGGGCTCAAAAACTGACACCTGTCGGTGGGCTCGGTTATCTGCTGCTATACTCTTGAATTAGAAACCGGTTGTTACTTATCTTTTTTTGGGGGGGGGGGGAGGAGATTGAAAATATGACCTCCAAATTATCAGTTAACCCTCCCACCTCGTCCCCAAGACCCTTGCAAAAAAAAAAAAAAAAATACCCCCACCACCGCCAAAAGTAACTTTTTCTTATGCCTTTTCATGTTAAGTGTACTCTCATGATTTCCTGTGGACTAATTAAAAAAAAAATAGCATTTCGCTTCGACAGGTTCCCCATTGTGTGGAAAACGAGCCATGCCTTAAAAGGCAATTACATCCATTTTGACATGCATGTTTGACTTTTGGATCACTTACACAATACCTAACACAAGAATTGCGGTAAGAATACGTTACGTCCGTCCGATATAACAATTTAATTACTGCACCACCAAAACACGACACGGAGGTCGCCATTGTTTTGTTGAAACACGTAGAAATTAATGCCGACAGACGGATCTCTTCGATTTCGACTCGCAGCCGATTGAGATAGCTGTATTGACTGTGAGGAGCTCAAGCGTCTGACGGCCTTAGCTGGCTACTACACTGCCGGCCAGCTAAGGCCGTCAGAAGCTTGAGCTCCTCACAGTCAATACGGCTATCTCAATCGGCTGCGAGTCGAAATCGAAAAGTGACATCTGTCGGCATTAATTTCTGAGCGTTCCAGCAAAACAATGGCGATCTCCGTGTCGTGTCTTGCTGATGCAGTAATTACATTTCTATATCGGACGTAAGTAACGTATTCTTACCGCAATTCTTGTGTTTCGTTATTGTGTAGGTGATCCAAAAGTCAAACATGCATGTCAAAATGGATGTAATTGCCCTTTAAAGAATTATTCGCCGAATGACATCAAGACCAGTATACAAGTTTGCCCCCTAGAAGCCACCGTGTTTTTAGAAATGTTGCTACTGAAAGTCCCTTTTTTGATGATTTTTGCCCTAGTCTGTCAAAAGTTTTTTTTTAAACCTTCCCCCCCCCCCCCCCGGCAAAAAATGACCCGTTGCTAACAAGAAAGCATTCGAATATCTAATTTTGACCACTTGCAGAGCAGTTTTTTTTTAACGTTGTCTGACCCGGTTTTCCTGACCTTCGTTATTTTGTTATCATATTTCAGCTACTGAACTTATTTATAGTACCTGCATCAGCATGTAATATTCTTAATGGTTGTAGGGCTACCATTCTCAAAATTTGCTTGACTTTCTCTGACTTTTTTCACCTATTTTCCTTTTTCCTGACTTTTCCAGGTTTTCCCTGACCCGATTTTGCACCTTTCCCTGACCTTTGGTTTCATATTTCGACTTTATATAGTACCTGCATCAGCATGTAATATTTTTAATGACTGTAGGGACCCGATTTTACACATTTCCCTGACCTCTGGTGTCATATTTCGACTACTAAACTTTATATAGTACCTGCATCAGCATGTAATATTTTTAATGAATGTAGGGCTACCATTCTCAAAATTTCCTTTAACTTTTTTCACCTATTTTCCTTTCCCCCAATTTTCCCAGTTTCCGTGCGAACCACGCCATGGAAAATCTTTTGTTGACGAATGGAAAATTTAGGAAAGGGCTTGGAATTTTTTTTTTTTATACAACCATAACCGTGCTTACAGTGTGGTAAATACTTTGGCAGGGTCCCCTTTGCAGTTAATGACAAAGTTGTAATCGACGTACTTCAGGGTCTGTGAGTGCTCTCACCAAGCAGCCACCACAACCCACCCACTATCGCATATAAGAGCAGCAGAAAACCCAGACAACATAACCTAAATGAAATTTCAACAACGCCCAGTAAATAAACGTTACAGTTGAACTAAAGGCCATTTTTTTTCTGCATTCTTGAACATTGCGAAGTCTTAAACCTCAACTCTCCCTTAATTTCCCTTCTTTTTTTTTCAATGTTTTTTTTGTTTTTTTGTTTTGTAAACCCTTACGCGGGTTCCGGCTTTCACCGTATTAATTCTTTTAACCTAGTTTCGCACGACTACCCTTTGACGCCCATTTTTTTTTTTTTTTCATTTACGATGTTCAGTACTCGAGTTCCATCATCACCTCTAGTATGTATTGCTATTTTATTTTTTCCTGTCTGCTTTTTTTTTCTTCTTTTTTTTTGTAATTTTTTCGCCAAGCGACGTCAAGGGTTTCTCGGTTGGCGTCTGTCGTGCCGTTTCTAGCGGGACCCAAATTACAGGCTGCTAACTTTTCTTCTCTCGCCCCCAGCGGAACGAGTATGGATGGAGTCTGAAAGAACTAAAACTTGCTTTTTGGAGGACAAAATCGCTTCGAAATTTTTCTTGAAAAACAGACTGCTTTTTTTTTTCGTTGTCCTTACAAACATTTCTTTTACTCCAGTTCCTACGGAAAGTGTTCGTAGAAAACTTGCAGTGAAAATAAAAATAAAAATACTTGGTTCTCAGCAGTGAGAAGTGGGCAGCATTTTGTTTCACCGTATTAATTCTGTGAAGTCTGACATTGGGCGTCTTTTTAATTTGACGAAGTAACATGCCCCCATAAAAATATTCCTCATTTTGGGTTTACGCTTGTAGCGAAGTCTTACACTTGTCTGAAATTGAATTTTGTAGATGTACGTTTGTCTGTGTGTGTGTTTATTTGTTTGGAACACAATAATGTTCATAGGTTTGCTTTGGCTTAGTTAAAATTTTGCGACAAGGGAACATTTGGTGCAGCAAGTTCAAGAGTTCGAAGATGATGATCCTATGTCAAATATTTTAGGGGTTGGGGGGGGGGGCGAAATTCGAAGTAGAGCACTGGGCAGAAATCACGTATCAGGGCTCCCAGTCCTCCTTTATTTCCTATTTTTTATAGGATTACTATAAAGCTTCTATATTCCCTATTCTATTCCGAACTGAAACATTGTCCTGTTTTTGGTGTTTTTCGTTGCTATAGTTATTTGGAACTAAAAAGAACAGCTATCTGCCCCCTCCATGGAGGTGTAGTATTGTACGATAATGGAACGTGAATTGGTCGAGCGGCCAAACATAGCCAAAAAAAAAAAGGATGTAGCGGCTGTGGGATGTGCACTCAAAAGTGTTTTATTTTTTATTTTTCTTAATTGTATTGTAGGAAACAAAAAAATTGAATGGTCGTGATCCTACTGCACCCAAGCTAATAATTCCTATAAACCCTCTATTAATTTTGCTTGATTTTCCTATAAAGCTCCAATTTTTTAACAACAAAAATGCCTATATTTTCTATTTTTCATCCATTGAAGTTGGCTGGGAGCCCCTGCGTAAATTGGGCACAAATCGCGTCAGCCCCTGTGGAACACTGGGAAGAAATAATATTACGGGGTTCTGGTCCATGAATAGAAAGTAAACTAATGTGTTCTATAGTGTCCGCAGCCTATCTTGAGTTCTCCGCAGAACGAACACAGATAATCGATTGCACGTTTTCAGTAGCAGAGTGCCTTGTCGATATCCAAGATGGTTACAAAAACAATGGCGGCCATCGACTAAAGCCACCCTCTCCAGGAAGACGTAGCCGCTCACAAAATACTTGCAGGACTCAAGATACACAGCGCACACAATAGCATCTCTGTTCAGCCTACAGGGTTCATACGTAACAGACGATTTACATACAAATATTTCAAGGCGCTTTCCAGTCAATTAGTGAAATTACTTTTATATTCCTATTTTGCCGGAGCAATCCGTCGTAACCAATGTGAACAATTATTTTAAACGCTGAGGCTCACGTTTACTGTGGTATTATAATTGCAAAGAGTCTTAAAATATGCATTTACCAAAATTGTGGAGTTGAAATGGACGATTTTTATAAAATTTTTTATTGACTTTTTGTGCGATTGAACTCCCGTTTCGCCAAATCCCGTTTCCTCAAATCCCGTGTCGCCAAACAAAAAGCTGATAAACAGTTTTGCCCTCAGGGGACAGTCCCGTTTCGCCAAAACGAAATTGACCAAATTTTACGTACACGAAATTTAATACTTTATTTCTATGTAATTTGGCTTTAAAAGGCAAACATTTAACAGGCAAGCAGTGGTAAAATAAGCTCATTTGATTTATTAGCGTTTTGAAAACTGGCAATACAAACGGAAAAACGTGCGCTTTAAATGTAATTGTTTAGAATGCTTGGGCGTCACGCCGTCAATGCCAAGGTTCTCTTTTACGAATAGTTAGTTATACCGTGATGGTTATCCTTTTCCAAACGGGAATTCCCGTTTTGCAGAATCCCGTTTCTCAGAATCTAAATATTCTTCAAAAATTTAATATTGCAGAGGCATGCTAATTGTTAATAATTTTTGATTAGTTGTGTTTTCTGATGTTATGTGTTTACCCGCAGCGAGCGCGGTAGCGCGAGCGAGGCACGTAATTTGAAACAAATTATTTTGCAAAGTGGGATTCTGCCAAACGGGTGTTTGTCTATAACTGTCTGACCATCATCATGTTATACATGTTCGTGTTTAAATGTTTCGTGTGCCTAAAATTTCGTGGACGATATTTGGCGAAACGGGATTTGGCGAAACGGGACTGGCCCCTGAGGCAAAAGCTGTTAATCTGCTTTCTTTTTGGCGAAACGGGATTTGGCGAAACAGGACGTAACCGAAAACACAGGAAATAACATGGAACTCTACACGCACACCAGCCCTTTCTAGTACACATTCCATGCACAGCACGGCATCTCTCTCCAGTCTAATCCAATGAAGGACCGTTCTCAGAAGAATGGGATTACCTGACAAAGTATTTGTTTATTTAATGTTAGACCCTGTACTGTGATGACAATAACCTCATTCCAAACAAAGCTCACTCACGTAATGCAAGGCCATTTCAAGTCTCCGACAACAAAACTTCCAATTTTCAAGGTTTTTCAAGACATGAATTTTCGGTTTTCAAATTTAAGGCTTGTCGAGGGATTTGAAGCCATGTACGAACCCAGGGCCGAGTATGGGATTTTCAGAACGTAATTGTATGCCTGGTTTTTTACTGGTATTCGGTCAAGTATAACTATTGTCTGCGCAGCGTATCTTGAGTCCTGCAGGTATTTTATTAGCGGCTACGTCTTCCTGGAGGGAGCGGCTTTAATCGACGGCCGCCATTGTTTTTGTAACCATCTAGGATATCAACAAGGTGCTCTGCTATCGAAAACATACAATCGATTATCTGTGTTCGTTCTGGGGCGAACTCACGATAGGCCGCGCACACTATAGTTCAATATTCTGAAGTTTCATAACTATTAATTTGCGGTATCTTTTCGGTAAGATTATTCGGTTACGTAGTATTCAGGCGCGTCTTCATACTTAATGGGGAATGAGATAAACCGTTTGGGTGTCTTCCCCCCCCCCCCCCCTCTAATCCAGCACACGCAAAAAAATCTTCAGCTGCAACGAGTATGTCTGCAACTTTCGGATTGTTGGCTGCAGCCGTTAACTCGGCGTCTGTTGCAATTGCGCCGTTTAAGTGGACGGCGGCGAAAAAGTAGTAAAACAAAAAATGCTGCTGCCTTTTGCACAGATGCCCGCGGGTCGCGGGAGGGGTTTATGTTTATACCATCCCTCTCGTCTAACTCATTCCCCCCTTCTCCCCTCCTCCCATCTCGAACGTCTCAAGGACCTTCGTGAGAGGCCTTACTTGGGGGATTTTAAAACACGTTGGGGTTTTTGTCTTAAGAACGTTTTGCTACATTTACGGCCAACTTGTAGCTATTAAAGGAAGGAACCAATTATGCTGGTTGATGTTTTAAAAATATCCCGTGGAGAGATCAACCGGACATTTTTCAGTTGGCGAATAAATTGGTCAGTTTGGCGACTAAAATATTTTCCCTCTGGCTAATTTGGTCGGTGTGCTGTATTATAGCATATTAATGACTGTAAATAAAAATTAAATCAAGAATTAATAACGAGGTGCGGTTAACGAAGCAGATATTTAATTTGGTTGGAGAGTAGGCCTGCCTATTCATTCATGCAACACGGTATCGAGACTATTTTAAATGAAGCTAATGTGTGTCGTTAGCGAAACCCTTTTGTTTTACGGTTGCTCGTCTTCCTGTAGTGTTTAAACGCGACGACCAAATGTTATTTTTCATTGAGTTGCGTCGAGAAAGCCCATGCGCTACAAGAAAGCAACAATGTTCTAATTTGCCGTGTTTTCAAACTAATTTTCGGTTGCTGAAGTTAATGGCGAAAACCGTTTGTCTTCATCTGGTAACGTTCTGAGGTTGGAAAGACGGCGGACGAACAAAGTCGTTGAAATAGTCTTTTCAGCCGTTCTGGTTGTACAGAAGACTCAAAACTAAATTAGCTAAAGTGTGCGCGGCCTATCTTGAGTTCCCTGCAGAACGAACACAGATAATCGATTGCACGTTTTCGGTAGCAGAGTGCCTTGTTGATATCCTAGATGGTTACAAAAACAATGGCGGCCGTCGATTAAAGCCCTCCAGGAAGACGTAGCCGCTCACAAAATACTTGCAGGACTCAAGATGCGCCACGCACACAATAATGTTCTGTTTCTTTCGTTGCTATCTTCACAGAGCTAAGAATGGTTTATAAAACAACAAACTATCGCCAGTGTAGCAGTAGTCAAAGCTTACAGGAGGTCCTCCTTACACAGGGTTCAGACAAAACCTGGAAAACCTGAATATCTCAGGAAAAATAAAAATAGAGCCAAAATCTCTGGGAAATTTCAGGGAAAACAAGAAATTTTTTTAAAAACCAGGGGAAAAAAACGGGGAAATTTGAAAAAAAAAATGCCTTTATGTCTGGTCAGTAAGTTCCATTGAATTGGAAGATCAAAAACAAAATCCTGGAGAAATATTTTAATTTGCACTTTAATATGTTATCCAATTGTTGAAGTATTTTAGACATAACTTCAATTACAAACAAAAACGTCAAGTGTGCCGTAAAAAAGGGGGAATATATGATTGAATTTTCACTTGTTAAAATGAAGACGGAATTAACACGGAACACGGAATTTGGGAATTAAACAATTGTCTGAACCCTGTGATAGTTTATCCAAGGCCATCTAGGTAGAAGTTGTGAGTCTCGTTTCCAGGTTCCAAGTTAGAACTGCTGCAATCAGATGACCTGTATGATAGCGCATGTGTTGCCAGGCGGCGTCAAGTTTACCAGCCCGTGCGAGAGGTGAATGGAATTTGAAATATTAGATATGGGACTAAAAATGGTCTGCTAAATTGGATAGGGGTGAAAAATTGACTAATTCAATAGAGACAAATCAGTACTCGGTTAATTCAAAGGTAAAAATTGCTTGTTAAATTAGTGGTGTTGAGTGGGTGGGTGGTGGGGGGGGGGGAGGTTGGTTCACTAAATTCGGCGGGGGCGAAATACTACCGGGAAAAATTGGATAGGGAGAAACGTTGCTTAGGTTTATTCATTTCTGCAACACGCTGCAAAGATTTGACGTTGCTTGCCAACGTGATTTAAGGCCTAATTTTCAGCTTTTAGGCCAATTTTTTTTTACCTGCCGTCTTAATTTCGTAAGTAGAGCTAACGGGTTATTTGGTTCGAGAGTAGGCCTATTCATCCATGCAACACGGTATCGAGACTATTGTAAATGAAGCTAATGTGTGTCGTTAACGGAATCCTTTTGTTTTGTTTTGTTATGGTTGCACGTCTTCCTGTAATGTTTAAATGCGACGATCAAATGTCGGCTGACGACGATGAGGCGTAATGCTGGCTATCTGTTCTGGGCCCCCCCCCCCGTCCTCCCCTTGGAAAAAAAAATTAAATTTCTAACTTCAGCCCTGCAGGTTGGGTGAAGTATATTACAATCCGAATTCTTGAACGTCATGAGAGGGGCTAAGGATCAAGATTCGTATCTGAGTACAGAACTTATAAGAAACCCGACAGTTTCTCACCCTACCAGACCGCACAAGCTGTGGCACCAACCCAGGACAAGTTGTCCTCGATCCCACTTCGCGCACCTACCTCAGGTGACTAACTCGGAGAGGAGACTGGTCGAAATCGATCAATCTTGGAATCATTTTTTTTTCCTCCTTGCATAACAAAATTGATCTCGGTGTGTCTCGCTAGTGTCTCGTCAACATCCGGTTAAAAAGACGATGCCCCGATCCAAGTTCATTGTTTATTTATTTAATTGTTGCTTTTATAGTTCTTTTTTAGTAGTGTACCTCGGTGATATGTTCAGTGCACTACTGCTGACGATGATTTTAGTGTTTCCTTGGAATTTCCCTCAGGATTACATAAATAATCTCTGGTCCGTTACTACAGATGAGCGGTATCTATCTACCATGATGTTTGCTATAAATGTTCGAGTGTAGGCCGACGGCGTCAAACTTTGCGGTACGGCATTTCCATTTTTGTTGAACTTTGTTCCTGACTATTTTTTTATTTCAGTTCAATTTTTTGTAACTTGGTACTTCAAAAAAAAAGGCCTTTTGCTCTCGCTTCAACGTTATGTACACTAAAATGTAAAAAAAAAAAAAAAGAAAATAATATTGTGGAACTAGTGATATTTCCCTGCACAAGATGTCGTTTGTTACACTGAAGAAGGTAACCAAAAATTATTATCAACCAGACCAAGAAAAAGCCATAAAGTCTGATGATGGTTGTAGGGATGGGTGGGTTTCACTTTTTGATTTGGGTTCCGGTTTCGGTTTTTACATGCCCACAAAACCGTGGTCTCGGCTTCCGTGTCTATTTTTGCCGTCCTCACCCCCGGGGGCGCCGGCCGCCTGATTGTGGGGGTTTATTTTTTTGTAATATTAGTTGCTTCCATCTCGTTCCTGCTTGCTCTTTCAGCAGCGTCATTGACCATGGGTCTGGCTGTGGCACCATTTTTCCTCTACTATTTTTGTATTTTTTTTTTATGACTAGGAGCTTGGCTGTCGTTTATGCATAGAAAGTGATAATTATTTTAAAATTTAAAGCAACAAATCAATTGCTTTGATTTTTTTTTCAACACAGTAGAAAAACCGACACAAATTCCGAATCGGTTTCGCTTTCGGTTTTCAGTAAACACCGAAAATTCGGTTTCGATTGCCGACCCATCCTTAATAGGTATTTGACCATCGGTGGGGTATGATTTTAGCAGGGGCGTACTGACCATACGGGATAGCGGGAGATTCCCCCCTTTTTTTTTGTGATTAGTTGCAGATCAACCCTAAGTTCATTCAAGTTATTTGTGTATTGATATCAGTTACTAGCGCCACAAACAACTTCTTAGTTGGAAGTTTTGGTTGAGTCCGGGTGGGGACTTTAGGCATTTGGCTCACCGTCGTTATGATTTATTTAGTTCTGTGTTCTATCACTTTCAATAGGTCCAAAAGATCGTATTTGGCTCAAGTGGATGTTCAAGGCTGTTTGGTTGGACAGTGGGTGTGGGACCGAGCCTGTCCGTCGTAGAATGACCCCTTTGACAACCGAGGCAGGAAGGTGTGGTCAAAGAGTGGTTCCTTTTGCATTGCCACCCGACGTGATGGCTAGAGAGAGAAAAAGGAAAAGAAATTGAAGTTGGTCGTGGGAAAAAGGAAGCTGATAGCGGGGAGGACAGGAAGTGACGTCATGCGACCCATCCCTCGAGTAGAGAGAGAGATCAAAAAACGCGTTGAAGATGAAGGAAATTAGACATTAACGTAATCTTGAAATCATGGGAGGAGGGAGGGGATTATTTCATTTAATGTCGTTTTTTAGTTTTTTTTTTGCTGTTGCTGATTATTAGGCGACCAATATCACTGAAAGATGAGTAAAAGTTTATTGAAGGGGGGGAGGGCACGCGATTCCGAACTAGAGATGGAACCAGGGTAGAGGAAGTAGGCCGGATCTTGGATAAAAAAAATATCACACGCGACTGAGTTGGACAATAATGGCTGTCGAAAACGCCACTAATGCAATTGATTTGTTCTGTTGCCGCTTTCAGTCAAACGCGGGCGACACTGACGGTACAAAAAAGCCAACGTTCCTTCCCGTGCCACATTTTCTGGATGCACAAAACGTGTCGCTTTTTTTTTAACTAAGGGCAGAGAAATAGATTAACTGGCTGCGAGTGATTAATTTTAAAGCTATTTAAAAATTGTAAATTTGTCACGCAAATCGATGCAAAACTTAAAAATTAATATTTTAAAAACCGCCACTAACTGTCAATTATAGATGTCATGACTCACCGTACAAAGATGCGATTAGCTTGGCCAATTCCCAATAAACCACACAGAAATGGCCCAGACGTAACGGCCATTTTGTCTCCCCGGCCCCCCCCCCCTAATATCGTTGAAGATTAGGCCAGATATTTTACCCAAATACTTTCAGAGCAAGATAACATTACCTGTGTATTCTACCCTGAATGTAATATAGGGTAGTGTTATCATAGACACTCCAGTGTCTGGCATTTCTTTATGCCACTTCTGCCATGGCATATAAAACTGAAAGTAAAAAAAAAAATTGGTTTAGTAAGTATTTTTAAAACAACGCCAAAGACAAATTTTTATAACTAGGAAAATATTAACATTAAAATCCCATTGATGAGCTCAGTTAGGTCCAATAATGGCGACCATTTAAAGGCATGCACACCATTCCCAGCTTCATAAATCCGGCTCTACCTGACTTAGAAAGGTCAGAAAAAGGTCAAAATATTCTCTTCGATTTCTGTACCATATCGAAAATATCACGAATGTTTTATTTACTAAATTTACTTGTTATTTATTTTTTTCGGTGGGGGTGGAATCAGTGGACAAAAGAGACTTTCGAAATTCGATATTGTGGTAGACAACATCGAACAAACTATTTTGTCTTTGTCCGACCAGACTTGGTTAGAACCGAACTTACGAAGCTGGGAATGGCGCGTACTTACACACTTAAACGGTCGCCATATTGGATGTAATTGAAATTATAAACGTGATGTCAACGTTAATATTTTCCTTTGTTTTAAGACCTTTCCATTAGTATATTATTTAACCCCCCTCCATTCCATAGCGGTTAGGGCACATCTCCCCCATAGCAAAATGAAGATCCATGCTCAATACTGTGCGCGTAAAAAAAAAAAACCGATTGAAAAAAACCTGCGGGGAAAAAGCCACAGATAAAAAAAAAACTTTAGGAAAGAAAAAAAGGCAAAGAAAAAAATACGTTTTCTGGTGAAACTTCATTCGCCTGCTGACGAAATTCAACCCAACTAACCTAACCAGCCATAACAAAACCAACACGAAAAAAACACATAAACCAAAAGAAACAATTTGGCTTTTCTTCCGTTGTTTTTTTCCGCCTTCGTCTATTATTTCCGGGCTTTCTTTTCTGCGGCCCTGATTTTCCGTGTACAACGGCGCAGCTCTAAATAGATTAGGCAAAACATCGCCGACATCTTCTCCATCTGGCTCAAGAGACCCAACAGTAGAATTAAATTGTTTGCCGGAAATACCGGGATATATTAAACATCAAGGCCTAGTACCAGACATACAATAATCTGTTTCAGTTTGTCAGTCTGTAGACAAAACGGATATTTGTGTACCGCCTTGGTACTGCTAAATTACTGTCATCAAACGCCCAAGAAGATGCGGAATGTCAGACACATCCGCTTGCCTACACGGCGAAATTCTTTGAAAATGCTTAAAAGTTTGAAAAACCATATGGTGAAATTTATGAGACTTCGAATTGTACGTACGGTATCAATAATAGACGAAATAATAAGACATTTTTTTCTGTGTAGGCTACTGTTGTTAGATTTCACATTTATTTTGCTTTGGTCATAACGTAATAATAAAAACATAAACATGGCAGTCGGCTACTTGTGCGTGTCATGCTGGTAGTTGAAACAGTTAGTAGTATAGTTAGTTGGTAGTTACAGTCAGTAGTTAACCAGGTCATCTTGTTATCTGTTTTGTGGTCGGGGAGTTGTGGCTTGGGTTACTACTGCGTAAATAAATCTTATCTAATCTTAAGCAGACACCACAGTTCAACAGTATAATTTCCGTATTTTATGACGATTACTCGTCAAATGCATATAAAAACGCAGTACAACTGATGATGGTTTTAAGCATTGTCATCGAGTTTTATATGTATTTAGATTGCTTGATAGTCCAACGGATTTGCTGACTGACCTACCACTACCATCACACGAAAATCGAGCCTTTTTATTAATGTTAATTCCTTTTAGGGTTGATGCATTTCAGAGGACGAAAATTTGGCAAGATGGGCGTTGATAACCATCGTAGTATTAGTGCCATCGAATGATTGATGTCAGCCCCCTACCAGACTAATTTTTGGCACTAATACTATCCAAATACAATCATTTTTAGCTTAACTCGTTATAAGCTCGTGGTCTACATCAATAGTTAATCGAAAGGTGACGCCAGTGCCCCCACCGAGTGTGTGTGTCTGTGTGTGTGTGTGGGGGGGGGGGGGGGGACGGGGAGGTGACAAAGAAAATTATTTCCCAAAACTTTGATGACCTTTTTTTTAAAACTATTTTCGCTAGTTGCTGACTCACTGTCTCCGGAAAGCTTCCGGCTGTTCCCTGACAAAAATCTGTTACTTCCCGACTCCCGAAAAAAGCGGGGGGGGGCGGCCGGCGTCGGACGAAAGTGTCTAACTGGAAAATCGTCTAATGGGATAATTATCTAATATCTGCCTCTCACCAAAATACTGAAATCAATATCCCTGAGTTTTCCAGAGTAGATGAAGTCATTTTCCAGGCGGCTGCGTACCGAAATTTTAGGAAGGAATTTTTTGTCACGCATTTTACCAGTTTTTTTTTGTTAAATAGGCTGAACTTTTAGATTGGAAATACATTATTTAGAATCTTATTTTTTCCCCTGAGTTTTCCAAGTAGTTTTGTAAAGATTCTGAACTCCCTGAGTTCTGCCTGAATTTCAAACGTAGTTTAAATTCTTCGAGTTTTCCAGGTTAGTGGGAACCCTGTTATAGATAATTTTCTAACTGGAAAATAACCTGGCTGCGGCAGTGCGAGCGAGTCAGGGATGTGGTAGACGATTTTCCATTATGCGATTATTTTCCATTAGACGATTTTCCGTACTGTTATACTGTACACGATCTTCCAATTACGCAATTTTCCAGTTACGCGATCATCCCTCGCAACCTTCCATCTTTCTTCACCTCTGGCACCACCCCCGAGTTAATTGTTGATATATTTACTGGATTTTTACCGATATTTAGACACATCCAGAACTATGTATGTTGCTTTTGAGGCTAAAATGTCAGTTTGCCCGAATGGGAATTGTACCCTCAATATTTGAGACTAAAGGCCATACATATTGAAACGGCCATAGGCAGCATGTAACACACACTCGTATGCTATAAGAAGCAAACACTTAAACCGTTTGCGTGCCTTTTGACGCTAAGTCAAAAAGGCAATGGAGATAGGTTTCCATCTCTGTGGTTATTTATTACTGATCTAGCTCATTTAACTTTACGTCCCGTAACCCACCTTGAAAACAAAATTTATCAGGGAAATTAAGAATGAAAAAAGAATTGCCAACCTTGTTTTAGTAATAACCGTAAAAGCTTTTACGCCACGTGTAGTTTTAAAAACCTTGACTAAAACAAAACAGTGCCGTTTCTTTTATCGTCCTCCCCCTCCCTCCCTCCCTCCTTGCGTCGCAAATAAAAGTAAGTGTTTATGCACAAGGAGGAGGAAATGTTTTATATTCTCCATTTCCCAATCGAGTGCAGTGGGTCATCTTGAACTACCCCGCGATCCCGCTATGGGACGGTATGGCGCTACCATCGCCTACTCGCTTTTCAAAAGGGCTGCGAGCAGCGTTTGTTCTCCTTGAACGTGTCCTCGTGGGGTCCAGTCAACCCCGCTCGCGGAGGCCAAGAGGCGGGAAGATGTGGCAGCGACACCTGTATGCAAATTAAGTCAGTCAGCTGGCTATTGCACAATTATCAAAAGTTCCACTACCAGCTTAGCCGGACTGGGGAAAAGTTGCCCTAGGCCTGATTAACACGTAGGGTGGGTATTTCGTGGCCCTAATGACGACGACGCACTAGAAAGTGAGGTAATAAAGTGTAACGCCCAGACGAATGCGACATTAGTGTAGCGAAAAGAAATGTAAGTTATTTTGGTGATAATAATAAAAAAAATACTTTGGGTTCAAGAGCGCCCGCGTCTCTGAATTCCCGCCAAAATGCAGTTTTGCTTTAGATTGCGATCTACACATGTTTAACCCTTCTAATTTATTGTCTATGCAGTAGAGTCGTGTACCGAACTTATAATTTCGTCCTAAAAGTCGAGACATCGTACATTTTAGAAGTTACACTGTCATATTATTATGGGTGGCGTTTATTACGTTTGGAAGTCCAGTCGGCTCTCTGCACTGTGGCTTCTAGATCTCTCAAACTTGGTGTGGTAAGAGGACAGCTAGTCTTTGCTTTGTGGTGAGCCTAACCACGTGAATGTGGGGGAGGAGAATCTTGTGCTCCCTCGGGTTCGTTGTTAGGCTTCACCTCAAGCAGAGACGATGGGTCCTCTCTAATGTGGGCTCAAATTTGGACTCTCCTGTACGCTAACTGGCCAGCAAACCTCTATTTAAGAGCTGAGTGGAAGAGCATAGGAAGGTTTAAAATTCGTAGTGTCTACAGAAATCCTCATAGCAACACTGCTGCGTTGTTATAATTAAGCAGTGTTCTTCCTAAAGTAGTTTTAAACGTAGTTATTTGAGTCCGTACCGACAACTAGCTACCGTGTCGATAACATGTCACGTTCCCTACCCCGAGACTATGATAGTGGGGGTTCATCCCTAGAAATGGAGATAAGGGTTTTAAATCCCAGTAATGTCAAGTCATTTTTCTGTAGTTTCTTCGTACTTTGCTGAACATTTCTTGCTCAGCCACACTTTGCGAGCTGTGTTTTCAGTCTTAACATAATGAAATTAAAATTCTCAAAATAAATTAAATGAGCACATAAATAAACACAAGTGGTTATAATGTGCACTCGCGTTTCATTGGAGTGACGTCATTCAGAGTGGAACCACTGAACCATTACTATGCCGCTGTATGACCACAGAGGATAGATAATTGGTCGTATCAATAAAGGTAGTACGGTTGTGAATTTGAGAGGGCTGGTGGTTCGTCAGTTCCAATCCCGAATCATGCGCCTCGTAAGTGCGCAAAGGTGACTTCATTGTTTCTTTCGTGTGTGCTACCAAACACTTCCTGGATCCGATGGCCGTACAACCAGAGCTCCATTCACAAAATAGCCGAGAAACGAATCTAAGAGGCCTATTTCCGGCGTACTTTTACAACGAAAAATACGCATTTGAACTTTTGAGCAATTTTGATAATTTTTTTTTTATTAGTAGGCCTATTTTCCGTTTTTGGTCTTTTGACATGCCCCCACAGTTTCGTGGGAACTAGGCTTCCCGTTCCTGGAGTAGCGTTCGTCGTTCTCCATTCTTTCTCCTCCCGCCGTTCCCCTTCCCATATTTTTTTTTTTTTTTTTGGCGAGCGTTGTAGCTTAGCCCGTGGGGCTTTTTTACGGCAATTTTTTTTCTTTCGTACTCTAGCCTACCACTTTCGTTTTCTGTCTGAAAGAAAGCAAAATAAAAATAAAACATTAAAAAAAAAAATGTAAACTTCAACCCATACCGGCCCTTCCCACGTTCAGTACTACACATTATGGAACGCCAACAACAACAAAAAAAAAAAATAAATAAAATCGCCAGTCAGGGCGTTGAAAATTGGAGGTGCCAAAGTAAAGGCATTTAACCCGTGCGGGTTTTGGGATGAATTCTTCCCGTTTATGATGGGTTGTCAAATAGGGATGGGTGTGTGTGTCTTGTGTTTTTGAACGAGATTTATCTAAGATTTATCTCGTCACGATTTGTCCGATTTTTTTGGTAGGCTCTTTTTAATGTTGATAATTTTTTTTTTCTTTTCGTTCATGGATTTCGAAAGTAGGCCTCACATTCAGGTGGAAATATTTGTCGGTGACTTTGTGTACAAAAAATGTACATATATGTCTGCGGAATTTGTAACGAACATTTTTTTTTAGGGTACGACAAAGTTGTGGCTGGGCGTAGGTGGACATTTGCCGAGATGAAAAAAAAAACTGTTTAATGGAAATTGAAAAAAAAAAACGGGAAAAAATTGATGCGTACCACATGCGTAGTGTTGTAACCCTGGGAATCCGTTGTCATTGCTTGTTGTAGAATGTTGTCAGCCCAAGAATGAATGGGATAGTCCCAACTGTAGACCCATATTAGGGAGGGCAGGTGGGGAAAATGGTCTGCTGTAAGCTGGTTTATAAAATTGGCTGAGGCAGATGTAAAATGGTCGTCCTCCCAGCTTTCTACACACAGCCATGGAGTGGACTGTGATTCTATCTCATAACAATTTGTTATAAATCCATAAAATTTGTAATGAAGGGTGATTATGAAAAAGACTATTACAGTCAACACAATCGCATCAAAAAACCAAAACTGGTAAAAGGGACCGCCAAGTTCTGAATGGTTCGGCCCTTCAAAGGAGTGATATCAACACACCAAAACATTCACCATATCACACCGTTCGAAGGCAGAATGAAAACTAGAACATTACTACTTTCGGTAGCAATGTTCAAGTTTTCATTTAACGTCCAAAGTATTATTCGGTGCGATGAAGTTGGCGAATGTTTTGGTGTGTTGATATCACTCTTTTGAAGGGCCGAACTATTCGGAACTTGGCGGCGCCTTTTACCAGTTTTGGCTTTTGATATGATATCAGTCCTTTTTTTAAAATTGTATATTAGACTCAACTCCACTACCGTGCAGATGTGTAATAAAGTGGTACCAAGTGGTAAAGTGGCCGCCAAGTTCCGAATGGTTCAGCACTTCAAAGGAGTGATATCAACACACCAAAACATTCACCAAGTTAATCACACCGACTAATAGTTCGAAGGTAGAATGAAAACTAGACATTGCTACTTTCTGTAGCAATGTTAAAGTTTTCATTTAACATCCAAAGTATTTTTCGGTGCGATTAACGAATGTTTTGATGTGTTGATATCACTCCTTTGAAGGGCCAAACCAATCGCATCCGTTTTCTGTAGAGTTCGATTGAAACTAAAAATTAAAGAAAAGCTAATTTTTGTTTTCATAATGACTATTTTCTTTCCAGATGTCGAAGGAGTTACTTCCATTTCCAAGCAACGTAACGTCAAAGGGAACAAGGGGGGGTTCATCTTGGTAACGTAAGTATACAAACTTTTTATTCTTTCTCAAACTCATGCACCATTCAATTCTCCAGTCCTCTATTGTATTTACTCACCGATTCCAGGAGTTCTAGTTTTCCATAATTCTCTGCAAGTTGATATCAAACTCTTTGCCCGTCCCCCTCATTTTACATCTTAGCCTCTTTTTTCACTGTATTTCTTTAACTCACGTATATTTTAAAGTATTATTTTTTTTGTCATTAATTCCGTGTAGCTGAATCGTTTCAGTTTTGAACCTTACGTTAGAAGGAGAAAAATACACTAAAAAGAGCGGTGAACCTGCAGTTCGTTGATCCTCCAAATTTTGGTTCAGACTCCTGAGCTCCTTCATTCTTACTGATGTTCATCAAGTTCTTTTGCTCTGCAGTTCGTTGATCCTCCAAATTTTGGTTCAAACTCCTGAGCTCCTTCATTCTTACTGATGTTCGTCAAGTTCTTTTGCCCTGCAGTTCGTTGATCCTCAAAATTTTGGTTCAAATTCATGAGCTCCTTCATTCTTATGGATGTTCATCAAGTTCTTTTGCCCTGCATTTCGTTGATCCTCCAAATTTTGGTTCAGACTCCTAAGCTCCTTCATTCTTTCTGATGTTCGTCAAGTTCGTTTGCCCTGCAGTTCGTTGATCCTCCAAATTTTGGTTCAAACTCCTGAGCTCCTTCATTCTTACTGATGTTCGTCAAGTTCGTTTGCCCTGCAGTTCGTTGATCTTCCAAATTTTGGTTCAGACTCCTGAGCTCCTTCATCTTACTGTTGTCATCAACTTCTTTACCCACCAGTTTGTTCATTAATCAAATGTTGGATTGTTGGCTCTCCAACTCCGAAAATCCTTTATTCTTACTGTTGTTCATTAACTTCTTTTAACCCTCCAGTTTGTTGATTGTTCAAATGTTGGCTCTCCAACTCCGAAAATCCTTCATTCTTACTGTT
>JAHWFP010135395.1:17342-31529 GCA_023313725.1 Lithobius niger | reverse complement strand
TCCACATTTTGGCTCTCAAACTCCTCAGCTCCTACATTCTTACTGTTCATCAAGTTGTTTTACCTGCAGTTTTTTTGGTTCTCCAAATTTTGGGTCTCTGAACAAATTGATTCTCCAAGTTTTGGCTCTCAAACTCCTGAGCTCCATAATTCTTACCGTTGTTCATAAAGTTCGTATATACCCTCCAGTTTGTTGATTCTCCAAATTTTGGCTGTCAAACTTCTGAGCTCCTTCAATCTTACCGTTGTTCCAAAATTCTACAGCTTGTGGATTCGTCCTGTTATGCTTCTCTGAAATTTGTGCGCGCCTCAACTCACTTGTTTCCCTTAACCCTTTAAGGACTGTGTGCGCCTAAGAACTTATAATTGACTTGTAGAAAAAAAATCGCATTTTCTCACCCAGTTGAGGTAAGGGAATGAAACCTTTTTCATTTTTATTCTTAATGATCTGGCTTTCATATCCAAGTTTAAATTTTACTGTAATTGGCTGGAAGTTGGTTGGTTGGTTGTTTACAGCTCTTCTACAAGTCAAATCGAAAACTTCCAGCCAATGATTATACTGCGGGCGCATTCGGGCGCACCCGTCCTTAATTAAACGTTAATTTCCTAAAGTTTGCATAATACGTCCGTCCGTCGTAATTCCTCGACATTTACCCTGAAACACTATTTCACCTTGATCTCAAAATAGATTCCTCGGAGCTCGCCTATTTTCCACGTGTCTCACTGACATTTAAGAAATTCGGTAGAATTGGTTTTTTTTTTGTTTGTTTTTTTCTTGACATCTTGGTGTTTTACTTCTCCATTAGCACACCAAGCTCCATTTTTTATTTGTTACTTTCTTCTATTCATGTCTAATGTACTTTTTCAGACTTAACGCCCATTATGGACCGGTAGGCTGCACCGCTATTATAGTAGTCTGCTGGCGAAACCATACTAAGATTGGAATAGCCAAAGGCGATATTGTGGTTGACTCCTGCGAGGCCAAACAGGCTAGTGAATAAAACGGGGGAAAAAAATTATAATTCAGAGCTGCGAGAAATAAAAAGGAAAACATGGTTATTATGAGTTTAATCAGCTCGAGACAACCTTAAAAAAATTTAAATGGAAGGGCAGCTTGCCCACGCTTTATGTAACACGTGTTAGAATAGATGTGGGGTTGGCGCCAAGACCATGGCATGTTTGGCAGATGGGAATCACTGATTTTTAAATTGTATTATCTGAATAGGGAATAATGTTGTGATCGTATGGCTTGGTTAAAAAACCATGGCTTATTTGGTGCACCATTCTGGGGAAAATGGCTGCAGATGGGAATCACTGATTTTAAATTGTGTTATCTGGATCGGGAATAAACTTTATGCTGCCAGGTTGGTTAAAAAACGACGGCCTGTTTGGCGAACCTTTCTGGGAAAAATGGCTGCAGGTGGTAATCACTGATTTTAAATTGTATTGTCTGGATCGGGAATGATGCTGTCATAGTCGGGGATTGGTTTAAGTTGATGGCATGTTTGGTCCACCATTATGGGGGAAATGGCTGTAGGTGGGAAGCACTGATTTTAAACTATATTATCTGGATCGGAATAATGTGATACTGTGGAGTTGATTAAAAGATGGCGAAATGTTTGGTGCACTTCTGGGAAAAATGGCTGCAGAAAGTACGTAGCTAATCCAGCGTTGTGCAATTTGATCGTAGAAACGTAGTATCATGGTGAAGGTTCCTGTTTAACATTTTGCCGAAATTGAAGTAAAGAGTGCAAAATATATGAGCCATCAGTTTTGTTCTTCCAAGTCTTTCTTTTTTTTCTCTTTTTTTTTTTAACAAATAACGTTTATGGTTGAATAAACCGTTACTTTATGCCACTACCGTTACTTTTAGGTATTTAGCACCCTAAAAATGTCTAAGCATACTGGCGTTACTTCTTACGTCGTTGTTAGGTTAACTAGTTAGTGTAGTTGAATCCGGTCGGGAATTTTGCATGGTACCAATAATTTATAGGGTTGGAGGGGAAAAATGTGTAACTCTTAAAAAGTCCCTGTTGAAACGTGTTACATTCATTCCTATTAGTTCCATTAGTTAGTTTCAGTAAAAACCGAAAATTCAGTTTCGGTTTCGGTTACCGATCCAACCCTACCAAATACGTCGTCCGTTTAGGTTATTTTTTGCGTGCTTCCTTCTCCAGATCATCTCAGTGCGCAACTAATAGCTTCAACACGATTCATGGGATTTCTATGTACTGGTTATTTCGATGCAAACTAATTGCAAATGTTGCTCACAGTTCGTTTGTCACAGTCCTAAGCACAGTCTGCATTTTATCTTAATCATTCAAAACATACGATTTGTTTGTTTCCACATTTGTACGTCTTCTTCTCCAGAGGTAATTCCCTATAGGTGAGAGATGAAAGATTGAGAGAGAGAGCAAACCGAGACACACAATGAAACGGTTTAGTTTACGTGGAAATCGCTCACTTTGCTCGCTCAATCCACTCATCTCCGTGCTTCAGAAGCACGAATGTTTGGCACCCTTTTAAAACCAAATCTATTGTTTTGATTTTTCCATGCATCAAGTCAGTTAATACAAAACCGATTTTAAGATCTGTATATGGTATGTACGTTGCAAAATGCGTTGTCCTTTTAGGTTATTTTTTCGGCTATAAATTCGGCCGCGTCTCTCTGCGCTCCAGATCATCTCTCTTTGCTCGAGGAGGTTTTCACGAACAAACTATGACATCATCAACAAACATGAAGAGGGTTAAAAAAAACTTTGGCGTTATTTTTTTCAGGGTTATTCGCGTATTCGAGGGTGATAATACCAAGTTAAACGATGAAAGTAGGCCTGTACTGCGCGCAATTTAATTATCTTTCGTTTGATCCTACTCCCATCTTTGTAGGTGCTTTGGTTCCGGAGGAGTAGAGGTACAAACACTCAAACACACACGCACATCATACGTCCGTTGGAAGGGTGAATTAACACTTTAGTTTTACGACGAATAACAAATATATAAACGAAGCAAGCAGTGTACATTAAAGACTGGCCTTGTGAGGAAACACAATACGCTAGTCTGAGAAGGAAAGAAAAGACAACTGCCCCGAATGGGACTCGACCCCAGGACATCCCGTTTACTAGCCGGGTACTCTAACCACTGCGCTACCGGGGCGGGTTCTGGCTACAGGCTCCAGCCGAGCTAAGTAGATGTTCAAACTTTCTCAGTGGTGACCTAGAGAGCACAAACACGCATACGAGGACGGAAAGCAACATTGCTTCTTGACCTCCACACTAGAAATAAAGCAAGTAGTAAATAAAGAAGAAATCATGAGGTAAAGGGTATACGAAGCAAGCAGTCTGCAATAAAGACTCCTCACAAAGCCAGTCTTTAATGCAGACTGCTTGCTTCGTTTACCATTTACCTTGTGATTTCTTTATTTATTCAACAAATATATAGGCTGAATTTTGGTGACTGTTTTGTCGATTGACCAAATTTTGAATAGTTGTGGCCTAACGTACCGCGTATTATTAAGAGAAATGAAAATTTCGACGACTAATATGGTAATTATGTATATCAAAATTCACTGAAGGGGAGATTTTTAATATATTTTTTTATTGAATGATTAAAAAAAAATGTTTACAAGGGTTAGTTAGTGCTGAATGCTTGATGGCGTTTGTGATGCCAGGCGTGTCTTGCAGCGCGCTGTCCACCTGGCGTCCCTTGTTGTCATGGTAACTACAGGATATCCTCTCGCCCCGGGGCTGTTTCTCACCATCGCCGGAAATGCCTACGCGCGTGCGTGATCTGCCCTTGGCCCTCTAACGACCAAAAATAAAATTGGGTGCTCTGCAATAACCAAAAAAGAAAAGAAAAAAATAGATTGGTTGCTGGTTTTCTTTTTTACAGTTTGCGATTAAATAACGCGCATCCTTTCTCCATAATTTGGCGTAGGAAAAGAGAGAAACCTTAGATGTGGGAACCTTTTGGGGTTATTTTTTTAAATTTTTTTTTTATTCGGCGTGTTCCTGGGATTCTCCATGGAGCGGAAATGGTTGGGGGACACAAGGGTGGAAACTTATCTTCGAAGCCAGCGAAGCCAAGAAAACGTGGTTTACATTCGAATAATTTGCATTTGGTGTAAACAAGATTATAACATGCACTGTCACTTTGTATTCCACCACGTGTCACAAGATCGGCCGGTAGAGAAGCGGTGGATTTTGTTTCCTGGCTCCGGGTCAGTTGACTTGACATCGCCAAAATCTGATTTTACCAAAGCAGTGCTGAGGGACATTAACTCCTCCCTCCCTCAAGGTTAAATACGACAAAAAAAAAACTCCTTCACCAACTGACTGACTTGTAATGTGGAACTCTCTTCCAGACTTTGTCACATGTGCTCCTTCGGCTAGCACATTCAAAAACAGGCTGGATGAACATATCCCTGATGAATTAAAATATTATTTTGATTAATTGTGCCCCTGTATTATATAATACCCATGTTTTTTACACTCTGTCCAAATTGTTGTTATTGTTGTAATTATACTTTTTTGTGTTTTTTTTTTTTTTAGCTCTGAAATGTCTGTTTTCTGTTAAGTTTGCTACATTCCATCGTAGGAAAACGGCAACTCAAAGTTGTAAGCAAATTAAATTAATTCCCCTGGCACATGCGAGAAGTTGCGTGGAGGCGGGATGCAAGACACGCAATTTCAATCCCATTTGGCCTTGGCTTCAGAATTTTCCCATGCTTGGGCTAATCGCAGCACAGTCAGTGATATTTTTCACGCCTCGTAATTTTTAGCGCGCACAACCTAAGTTTTCATAGGTTATGCGTGAAATTTTTAGAATGAGTTTCCGCAAAAGTAAAAACGGTCACTTATTCACAACAACTGGCTGCGTGGAGTTGCCAATCAGAACGGGCGGTGGAACACAGGGAATAATTATCTTGGTAAGGTAGTGACCCCGTTGGCCGAAAATATTTCTAATTTTGCTGAAAATTAAGTCCTGCTTAAAATTGGGCAAAGGGAATTGACGAAGCATTCCCACTTGGAAGGAATTTGTTATTAGTTGCGGCTTCTGATGTTATATGTTTGGCCGCATCGAGAGCGGCAGTACGAGGGAGACTGGCAATTGGGATTGGGAGGGGGGGAGGGAAATAGTTCGGCGAAACGCCAGGAAATTCCCGTTTCGTCGAAAATCAAGATACCGATTAAAATTCGGTAGATTGGGATTCGGAAAAATGGATACCGCGAAAAATACCCTTAGGTATACTCATTTATGCTCCTCCTGCTTTAAACTTCATGCACCATTTATGTCTGCATCAGCCGATATTATCAGTGACGGATTAGAACCCGTTACAAAAGGACACTAGCCAATATCCGATTCTATGGGATTTATTCTGGCCAATTCTCGAAATCATCTTAACCCCCTGTAATAATTTGAGGTTTTCCAGGTGTGGCCTTCCCCTTACTAGAGGTTTTAGAAGGAGAAAAACTCCGATGCTAGATAGACGGCCCCAGAAGATGGGCGCCCTGGCACCAACCCTGTTAAGTTTTAGGTTATACCGATCCAGTTTTCAAAATCGTGACGGTTTCCAAAATTTAATCTCCAATTTGTGTATCAATGGTGTAATTTTCTTCTTTACGCACATTTTAAGCCCAACCACAAGTCCCTAAGACCTCTGTGAGCCGAGCTATTCGAAAAGTCCCATCATTATTATTATAACGAATTTTAAAATAGTAACCAACACTTAAAAGATAGCCAAGAAGATACTCGGTGATTTTCTGAGCAAAACGCCGCAAACCGCATGTCGATATCTCAAACTGTTCCAGAGTTATCGATATTTCGGCGAAGGTTGCCTTTACCGATTCGATACCGACACCACAGATACCGGCCCTGGCAGTAGTTTCGGGTACTAATGCATCTGGTGCTGCTTTGCCTTAGAATCAGCACGACGGCAAAGCATTAACCACAGCCAATGTATTAGTAGCCACAGCCATCGCCAGGTCTCCGTGTAGGCTTGGGTGATGTAAGATGCGACATTTCGTTACCTTCCCAACCTGAATTACTGTAATTCTATACGAGCAGTTCGATGTGGAATCGTAACGACCGGTTATCCGAAACTTACAGCACGTCAACTCTGGTGTGTGGCTGTATCGCTAATCAATAGGCCTACAATGCGCATTAATTATTTACCTTGGGAAATATTTTCCGTAGGGTTTCGCGCAGCCCTGCAATTTACAACGCCTCCCATTTCCGACAAAACGGAAATAAATTAATAAGAGAAATAGAACACGCTAAAACGTCGTTTGAGGATCAGTTTTAAATTCTCCATCTGCCCCGTTCCCACGTAAATAAATGACAAAATGTAAAGTAGTTAAATAAATGCAGTGAACTGTAAACCGAATGGCAAACTTGTGATTTCTGCGGTGACTGACTGGCTCAAGTCACCGCAGATTTTAAATAATTTATCGAGGAGAAAAACTTTTAATATTGAGTCGTACGCTAGTGTCTGGGTCATCAAACCGTAGATCTTCTCTAGTTTGAAGAAGAGGCATCGTTGCAAGTGCTTGTATACTGCTGGGTAACGTATAAAGGTACAAACTACCACCCGTCTCATTAAGATGAATATACGGGAAAAAAAAGCCGTGGGGAAAAAAAGGCCTAAAAGAAACCGTAGAAAAAAGTTTTTTTTTTTTGTGTGAAACTTCCTTTGCCTACCTCGTGAAATTCGAGCCAAGGCAACTGGTCTAACCTAGCCTAAAACAAAAACTACGTGAAAATATTTTTTTAAACCAACAAAACAAGTCGCTCTTTTTTACCATGGCATTTTTTTACTTGTGCTTTTTTCCCCAATGTTTTTTTTTTGTTTTTTTTTTGCAGCATTTTTTACGGCTTTTTACCCATTCGGCCGGTTTTTTTTCCGTGGCTTTTTTCCACGGTTTTTTTTTTTTTTTTTTTGTTTGTTTGTATTGTGATACGGCCATGTGATGAGGACACGTCGGTGGTTTTTTTTTATAATAATTCGCGCTTATGACTAAAGCCTCTCAGGTATGCGGGAACTGGCTAGACCAGCGTATGTTACGCCGGGGGTAAGCTAGTAGGAATTTATTACTCGTATGTCGGTTGGCAGATGAAGTGTACGCAATTCGCTCATACGACGGTTCGGTTTTGTTACTGTTGGCGCTTTC
This sequence comes from Lithobius niger, assembly GCA_023313725.1. Lineage (NCBI taxonomy): Eukaryota > Metazoa > Arthropoda > Chilopoda > Lithobiomorpha > Lithobiidae > Lithobius > Lithobius niger. The sequence continues at coordinate 24,364 of JAHWFP010135395.1, read as the reverse complement.
GTTGGTGGATGTTTTCACTCCCTTCTTTCGCTCTTCTGTTGTTTCGCAGTTGTCTTTCGGACCTTTCGCGGTTGTCTTTCCTCATCCGTCGGCAGGAAAATAGGAGATAAACGTTAAGAAAAAAAACGACGAGAAACAGTCGAATTAAGGTCTTTTACAACTGCTACGGTTGTCTATAGGATTTATAATTACGCGTTAAGATATGAAAAACTTTTTCATATTGCATGAAAATATCCTGTGCAACAGATGTCAATGGTAATGTAAAATAGGTACAACAATTGAGATATACTGGTATACGTTACTGACTCTAACCGAATCTAGGAAAAAAGCCGAAGGAAAAAACAGCCGAAGGTAAATAAAAAAAAACTGAAGAAACAGTCGAAGGTAAAAGAATCGTGGAAAAAACAAGGAAAAAGAAGCCGCAGAAAAAACACCCAATGGTAAAAAAAAAAAAAAATCGCGGAAAAAGCCAAAGAAAAACAGTTTTTGTGCCCCGACACTTTGACCGATTTTCTGTACCTTCCGTAATGGCTATGGAAAAACAGTTGAAGAAAAAAGCCACGTGGAAAAAGCCTGGGAAAAAAGCAGCCGAGGGGGGAAAGGCTTGGAAATAACAGCCGAAGGAGAAAAAAGTAACGAAAAATATAGCTGCCGAAAAAAGCCGTAGAAAAAATACGTTTCACTTCTTTTGCCTGCCTGGTGAAATTCAAGCCAAGGTAACTGACAAATACACCAAAAAAAAATCAACAATTCGATTAGTTTTTTTTCCGCACTTTTATTCCTACGGCTTTTTTCCAGGCTATTTTTACGCGCACGCTGCAAACACCGTCTTTCAGCAGTGCTAAACCAGACGGCAAAGGCCAAAGCCTGATTTGTGGGCTGTAGAGCTTTGTGTTCCTGAAAGCTTCGTTAGTTCAAACTTAATATGTAAATGTTGCAAACGCCAAGTTCCTTTTCCCGTTTTTTTTTTTCTTTTCCGTCGTTGAAAAGGTTTTTGCAATCTTATTAACACTTCAACCTATGTGAGTGTTGGTGCAAACGCTTTATGCGCGTCGGGTGCACGAAAAAAGTTGAGAAGGAACGTGCTTTTAACTGTCAGTTAACGTAAACACCCAAAAATCAAGTTTTGCTTACTCTGTCGTCTGGCTTAGTGTGAATCTGTGACCTAAAAATAAAAATCAAACCTGTCTGCATCGCGGCGTTAAAGAGTTAACTTTTAATTACAAAGCGACTCCGTATAGCCCTATCTATGCCATCACCCGTTAGGGTTAGTCTTCATCACTCCCACCCCCCTCCCCCCATATACGCCCTGCAGGCATTCATAGACGGGTGAGGCTGCTTTTTCCGCACCCTCAATTCAGTGTCTGTTTTTATTTTTGTTTTGTTTTTAATGATATTCAGGAAGTACTACCTTTCGTCGTATCTACCTTCGCCTATCCTCCATCACCTGGCCCTTCTTCAGTGGACCCCCCCCCCCCCTCCCCCCTCTTTTCATTGGACTCATCCACCCATATGTCCGTCAAGTACGCTGCTATACGTCATACGTCAGTCATTCGAAATTATAGCTTCCAAAACAGTTGGGGTTTTTGAGATGCGCCGAGCAGCCATGGGCCAAAAACGCGTGTCTTTTAGTTAGGCTTACTCAAAACCAGAGGGCATTATTTACAACCGGCGAAATAAACGAAATAAACGAAACTGAACCTCATTTAAAACCTCGTAACGAAACTATTTTAGTTTATCAAGCATTAATAAGCGATTAATTAGGCGATTTTAGCACGCGATTCTGTTTTTGAGTACCGCTATAACTTTTGACCGAAATATGACGTACCGAATACAATATAACGGCCGGGGAGAGGTTGGGGGGGGGGGGGTGCGGTACCATGCTTTGGTCGTCTCCGACATGGATCGTCTGGAAGACGTCTCCCCACCCTTAAAAGAAAAGAAGCAAAAAAACTACACGTGTGTGCGTCGCTGTGGGGGAGGAGGAAGGGGGGGGGGGGGGGGAGAAACCGTGGGTTGGCTAGCGTCTGGGTTTTTGAGGTTAGGAGGACGAACATGCGTAGCTGCGCGTTCGTTCTTCTGTAACGTATAACCCCCATGCAGCGCTATGAGCGTAGAAAGATTACTCAAAGATAAATAAAAAAATAATGCAGGAAAAAAAAACGAAGTTGAAAAAAAAGGCAAAAAAAAACAATGGCTCATCAGCGAAAGTGGCGCAGTACTTTGAGGGTGTGAGGGGGGGGGGAGTGTGGTACCATCAGAACAATTGCACCTTGAAAGTGAAGATGAAAGTTAAGGGGGGGGGGGGTGGAGGTGGGAAAAAAAACCGAAATCGAAACCAGGTCAAGTGATCCGGAAGATTAACTTCGCGTTTTGTTTAACCTTTTAGAATTTTTTTTTTTTCAGCTGAATTAATTATTGTTTTTTTTAGGCGTGTTTGTTATGGCTTGTGTATCCGAACCGTGCGAGAGTTATGATTAAGTGTCAGACCCGGACGTGGCAAACGAACAAGTTAAGATTTATTGTTGGCTTCTTAGAGTACCCGTCGGTCATAAGGTTAATCCTAATGGCCTTTACCTATCCATGTGTTGAAGCGAAGCCGACGAAGATGATAGAAGTGTACGAAACTATAGAGCAGTGACACGACGTAGTATTATTGTGTATAACTCTATGCTGGAGCCTTAATGGGTTAGCTGCAAGGGACACTGCAGAGAGAAACAGAAGGGCATCATACTAAAGCATATGCTATTAAGAGTGATTTCTTAGACCTAAAAGGCGCGATTTTTGTTGTTGGGAGAAAACAACGTTATTTTAAGCCTAAGAAATCCGCTCTTCCGTTGTTTTTGCCTCCATTTTTATGTAGTGGACCTTATAGTTATGCCCTCCAAAATCCATACTGGTGCCAATATGGCGGCAAATGTCACTGCTCTATGCCTACACCTTCCCGTTTGCAGCGTCACTTGTTTTAATTCGCTTTATCAAGAATGGATTCTGCTGAATGAAGCTGATAAAGGAGTTAAGGCGCATTTATGCCAGGACTCGCCTCCGCGCAGCTATAAGCTAGAAATCATCTGAAATTCCAACATGGCGGCGGTTTGAACTCTTGCCAGCTCGCAGTGAAAACCGACAATATGTGAGTTCGGAAGCCACAGAGAAAGTAGTTTCGTCAGGAGGAATTTCTTATCTTATTGTCACGGATTATAAGACTGCAAGTATTTACTCAAACGATGTCGGAGCTAATCCAGGTAGCGTTGTAACCATGGCAACGACTTAGCAGCCAGAATACAAAGGCGAGTCGTTGCATAAACACGCCCTTAATAACGAACGAAGGAGTGTTGAGCAATATTACGGCCAGTGACGGACGTAAGTCAATTCCGAACTTGGAATTAATTGACTCAATTTCCACGGTTGTGGCCTTGGTTGAATTGATTAACGTTGGGCAGTTCCAGACATTTAATTGAGGGAATTGATTTGAGTAATCTTTAGATACGCTCGACTTCGGTAATGACTGAATATTTAAAATGAATTACAAGGAATTGACTTGCGGATTCAGTAACTTTCGATCCATGTTTCGTTTAGGTTATCATTGGTGTGGCCTGTGGCCGTCGATCATATTACCTTTGGTTTGATCCGAAGTGAATAGGATCGACAGACCCTGGTGTGGCATTCTCTATAGCTTAGCTTTTGATTTGATTTGAAATGCCTAGAATTAGGCCAACCTGAATTTAAGTCATCCCCCAATTCAGGCCAATTCCACCTAAATCCAAACCAATTAAACCCGATATCAGCCCCAAATTGACCGAAATTTTGCCGAAATTGTGTTGGAATTTGGTTGAACGGGATGAAACCCGAATTGATTGGAATTGGTGAAAAATATTTTCCCGAATCAGCCGGGATTGCCTGTTGACAATTGAGATTGTTGTTAAGTGGAAGTTAACCAGTTAAAGCTGATTTGCCAGAATGAGAAATAAAAAAAAAAAAATTGAAATGATTGGATGTGAAATAGAAAATATTGGATACGGCAATAAATTGAATTGTTTTCATATATGTCAATGGCTTAGTTGGAACTGAATTTTCCTAACGAATTGGAATTGTTTCTCAATAGACAGTGATAATAACGCCTTAATCCGTGCGCAATTCGTCTCTGGATCCAGCCGTTGAGCTACCTGCAAGGGAAACTGGATATACGCGGAGTTAAACCTTAGCGAAATTTGTCAAGCAAATGCTGTGAGAACGGTTTTCTTGGATTTGAATCTCCCCCCCCCCCCCCCTTCTACGCCACGCTAGCCGCAGCCCTGCATATTGTATTGCTGAAATAGATTGTCAGCTGAGTCACGGTGGATCATATTTTGGGTTTAAAGGTACATTCCCCCTGCCTTATAACAGCCACGCGCAGATCGCCGCCGCGCATGATACCAACGCTAAGGTCAATTGAAATAGTAGTCTCAGTTGGCTTTGGCAATAGTATACGACACGGCATCAATTTAAAGATTGTGTCGTTACAAACTGGAATGATTTTCGTATTTTAACATCACAATTTATACATTTTTTAGGCTAGTATATTACAATTTTTCTTCGGCGGTCTATTGGCATAATTAATTTTAATTTTTACAGGATTAGATTTTCGCTATCATAGTATTTATTAGCAAACGATTAAAATTAGTACACGCGCACACACAGATGAAACTTCAAGGTTATTGTAGGCGCGCAAAGGATCATATACGTGCTGGATGCAGTAAATATAGTTCCCCAATATTCAACAGAAAATCTCGTAGACGCCATATTTGAAAACGGATTTTTAGCAAGGGAAAGACTTAACGGTCTGTTATTAGATTATTGTGTTTACGTCAATTTGATTTGAAGTCTTTAATTGGTCTTTAAATAGACTTTTGGGGCCGTACTTGATGTGGTGGATCGAGAAAAATGGCGCTGGGAGGAATATCCCTTTAATTTCCAGGACTGTGGTATGCATTCCATAGGGTGAGCTTGGTCACGGCTTCCATGGCTGCTCTGGATACCCGTTTCAAACGACTGCAATGGAGGATGACGAGTATTTACTACAAAACCTTGGCCACGTGAAAAACGGAGGTTCAATATTTATTTAGTAACCAAAATCTCCAACCGTAAGTCAAAGTCAAAAGGACTTAAATCACAGTAGGTCGTGTTCGTTCTATCTGTCTTACAATCTTTCCTTGCAGACATCCATAATGCAGGCAGGAAATGGCCTTCCTTTCTTAGTAGGAGTGTCGTTTGTCCCATAGCCTACCCCCTCCTCCTCCCGCCACCTTCTTCTTTAGACCCGCCCCCACATAACCCAGGGTGGCCTCGATAAACCACCACGGTCCCCAGTGCTAGGGTCTGTCCCCAAAATCCCACTTCACGCGGCATGGCCGATATCTACTAGCCTTCATTAAAGGGATATACCTCCCAGCACCATTTTTCTCGATCCTCCACTTCAATTACGGCCCCAAAGGTCTATTTCCTTACCCTTAGTCTTTCCCATGCTAAAAATCCTTTTTAAAATGTGGCGTCTAGGAGATTTTGTGTTGAATATAATGGAACTTCATTTACTAAGGACCCGTCACTAAATCATGCATTGCGCGTACAATAATCATGACGTTTCATCTCTGTGTGTACATCTACTAATTTTCTAATAATTACCATGAGATCTAAAATCTAATAGACTAATGCGGTAAAAATTAAAATTAATTATTCCGGTAGATCGCCGAAGCAAAATTATAAGACACTAGTCCAGAAAATTATAAATTGTGATTTTAAAATACAAGAATCATTCCGGTTTGTGACGACACGATCAATGGGTTCACGCTGGCTGGACTATTAGGCGCAAGGCCAACTGAGACAGTAGCTACGTTTTTCACTGCGAGGAACGTAGCCACCGTCTCAGTTGACCTTAGCTGTGGTAAATACGCGGATGTGATCGTCTCGTGGGTTTTGTGAGGCAGGCGGTATGTTGCTTTAAACCCTGCTTAAATTCGGCGGGGAAAGGGAAATTCCTGTTTGTCCAAATCCCGTTTCGCGGAATCAAAACATTCTTTCAAACATTTAATATTGGAGAAGTTAAAAGCGCCTGTTCGCCGTGATAGCGTTGCCCATATTCTAAACACAGCATCCACGTCCCAGATTGTCCGTCATCCGATAGGCTGACGTGGATCACGTGATCGCGTGTTAGTTATGGAAACCGCGGTGCTACTGCCAATAGAGTTGTTCCATTTTTAATTCACCGCCGATTTTCTTTATATTCTCGAAGTTGTACGGTGGCTGCATCTGGAAGTTGGGAAGGTGCCTTTAAAATGAAGCATTCCTACTCGGGACGTAATTTGCGATTAGTTGCGGTTTCTGATGTTAACATAATGTGGTCGCTACAAGCGCGGCAGGCAATTTGGGAGAAAAAAAACTTACTCGACAAAACGGGATTCGGCGAAACGGGAATTCTCCTTTCCCTAAAAATAAAGACCCTGCTTAAAATTCGGCAGTCAACCGAGCTCAGCGAGCAAAGTACTGGCCCCCCACGCCAAGACGACGCGAGATTGGATCGTGGTCTCCGATCTATGTACAAATGGGATTGAAAAAACGAACCCCACAGCGTTCGTAGTGGTTCTCAAGCGGACAATATCCCGATTATCTATTATTAAAACCGTAAGCAAACGAGGACTAAAGGCGACAGCAGGCTCTGATTGGGGTGTTGTTGTTCCTACGTCGTCTGCTTCGGCCATTCAAAAAGGACCTCTTACAAAGGAACACGAGTGCCATCTCGTACCATAATTGGAAACAGAGATCGCAATCTGCAGTGCAGGGAGAAGTGGACAAATGGCTGACAACATGAATTCATTTCCGACCCATCCGTCCTCCCACACGTAGTGAAGGATGTTGCCCACTAATGGGGGGGGGGGGTTTACTTGACACATTACTTACCAAGCACATGCCCTCCTTAAAAGGGGGGACCAGCTAGCGAACCAATGCATGGAAGAGAGTTCGGATTTTTTTTTTTGGGGGGGGGGGGT
>JAHWFP010135395.1:3552-17242 GCA_023313725.1 Lithobius niger | reverse complement strand
AGTCAGTACTTTAAGAGCTTGGCTAGGCCGTTAGTTTGTTTTCGAAGACACCTCCTCCTTTTTTGGGGGAAAATCTATCTTCGTTACGTGACTTTTTTGATTTTTACAGAAACCAGAGGCCGTATTCTAGCCAGCACATGGAGGAAGGAGTCAAGTTGTGGGGGTGGGGGGAGATGGAGGTGTTATGTAAGAAAGGAAATCCCTTGGGGAAAGGAGAGTCAAAGTGAGGGGTCACGAATGGTCGCCCGTCGGTGACAAGTCACTTCCGTCGTAAAACCCGTGCAACAGATCTTTCCCAGCTGGTTGGAGAGAGGAAAAAAATCCTACAGGAAACGGTTTTAATGAAAGCCCGCATGGACTTGTACATATACGTGCTGTGGAGGTAGCACTAACTGCTTGCTGGGCGTAGCTTTTAATAATACCGTACTAATGCCTTTCGTTGCACGGAAGCCTGGAAAGTTGAGGGGAGTTAGATTTCCTCTGTTTCCTAGCTGGGGGTCCTACGAATCGGTGGAAGCGTGGAGTGTCAACATAGAACTGCATACTCGACATCTGAAAGATTCCTAAATTTTTGCTATATTTACAGGTTTTGTATACCCGGGTTTTAAAAAAAGTCGGTTTAGTTTGAAAAACCCAACCCACGAGGGGCTCTTTGGAGTTTTAGTGGGTTTTTTTTCGGGTTTTATTGGCTTTTATCATGTTTTTTGTGGAGTTTTATCGTTTTCTTTGGGGTTTATTAGTTTTTTTTTTAGCATTTTATCGTGTTTTGTCATACAAATCGTTGGAATTATGGAGTGTCATTATACTAGAGTCATCGATGATTCATTTTTTTGGCTGGGTTCGTAGGACTACCAGGGTTTGAAAAAAAATCCGGGTTTTTCTGAAAAAAACCAGCCCACGTATTTTTTTCTTTCGATTGTTAGTGTTTTTTTTTTCGGGGTTTTATTGGCTTTTATCGAGTTTTTGGTAGGTTTTATCGGTTTTTTAATGTTTTATCGTACGAATCGTTGGAAACATGCAGTGTCAAAATACTAGATACTCGAGTTTTAGAAGATTCCTGATTTTTTGATTTGCTATTTGTAGGGTTCGTACCAGGGTTTGAAAACAATCCGGCATTTTTCGGAAAAACCCAATCCACTTTTTTTTCACCCGTTTTTTTCGGGCTTTTATCGAGTTTTTTGGGGGTTATGTGTTCTTTTGGATTTTATCGTTGTTTTTTTTAGTCTTATATTTATCTATATCGAGTTTTATCGAGCTTAACTTAGGCTTCTACTTTAGTTGGTGAGTATTTAACAGGTATGGCATACTTGCTATTAGGCTTGGCTAAGATACTAACATAAAGCCAGTCACCATGGCAACGTACTACTGTTGAACGAAAATCTTTTCTTTTTCTTACTGTTAGCAAACAGCCTGAAACTAATTAATAATTTATTACAAAAGATAATTTTAATCTGTATAGGTTAACTGATGCTTGCCATAGGACCTAGCCATAGGCTGGACGATTTTCAATTTACGTACGCACTCTTGAAGTCCTTGAAAAGCTTTATATTTGAAACACCAAAATTCAAGATGGAAAAGCCTGGAATATGAATTTTTTTTTGTCAGAGCCATGATGCAGCCTTGAGTTTTGTTAATTTTCTATTATTAATAAAATCGGTTGATAACTGCAGTAGTAATTTTGTATGTAAATGTAATACGTATTAAATAAATAAAAGAGTCGTTTGTCAGCTGAAAGCATTTCTCCTGTGACAGATGTGATGACGAAAGACAGAGGTGCATTGCAGTGCAAGCGATTTGTGACGAAGGGGCAGCTGTTAGAATAGTTGCTGTCTTCCTCCTACTTTTCTCTGCTCTTTATTTCAAGTGACAATTAAGTTATAAGAGTAGCAAGCAAACAAACTGGAATAATGTGTAAAAAGTCTTGAAAATGGCTTCCGGTTGGTCTTCAAAAGCTTTGACATTGGCTTCAAGTTGGCCTTAAAAAGCCTTGACATCGGTATCAAGTTGGCCTTAACAAAATCTTGAAATTGGCTTCACGTTAACCGTAAAAAAACGGATTTTATCTTAAAAAGCCTTAAATTGGCTTCAAGTTGGTCTAAAAGGCCTTGAAATTGGCTTCAAGTGGACCTTAAAGAGCCTTGAAATTGGCTTCAAGTTGGGCTTTAAAAGCTGTGATATAAGCTTTAAGTTGGCCTTAAAAGCTATGAAGTAGGGTTTAAGTCGGCCGTAAAATACCTTGAAATTCGCTTCAAGTTAGCCGTAAAAGCTTTGAAATTGGCTTCAAGTTGGCCTAAAAAAGACTTTAAATTAGCTTCAAGTTCTCATTAAAAAGTTTTGAAATTGGCTTCAAGGTGGCCTTAAAAAGCCTTGAAGTTGGCCTTAAAAAGCATTGAAATTGGCTTCAAGTTGATCTTAACAAATGCATTGAAATTGGTTTCAATTGGCCGTAAAAACCTAGACATTGGCTTCAAGTTGGCTATAAAAAAATTGTAATTGGTTTCTTGAATTCGCTTCAACTTGGCCTTAAAATTAGCTTCATATTGGCTTTCAAATGCCTTGAAATAGCCAGTAGTTAGATAAAACATTGCGCAAACTATAAAGCTTATTGTGTTTACTTCAAAAGTTTACAAGTTACTATTTCGTGTTTCAAACGACATCTATCTGCTACTATTCGCAAGTTGTCAAAACAGTAAAAACCTTTCCAAACTTTTTATTTTTCATTTTTCATTTTTAACTCTAGGTTTATTTTTTTTTGCCTGCAACAGTTTATTGGTGTTTTCGAAGTTGTTAGGTACACAGTGAGCTTTTGTATGTTGGCGACATATGAAAATGCTATTTATTATGACCGAAGAGTCGTACATATATTTTTTTATGGCTTTTTGAATTTGTTGAAATTGCTGTATAACTGTAGATTGACTCTTTTGAGTAACACGCACGTGAAATAACCTGTATATTAGTTCAATACATATATATATATAAAAAAAAAAATACATAATATATACGTTTTAATATACGCCTACACGCCAATTGTACATTTCAGACCGATCGTCCCGTCGTTGTATGAATTTTGACGCAAAAACTGTTGTACACTCCAGTTGTCAGATGTAAGGCTTGTCCATAGTGGACAAAGGATCATTTTAGAAGTCGATGGCGATACGGGAACAAGGGGCGTGGCCGAGCCTTGTGATACGTATTTTTCATGTTCGTGTATCATGTCCGATGTACTTTTTTTTTAAGGTATGCGTATATGTGCTCTCATTCTCAGGATGATTGGTGTATACATCGATGCAATACGTTGACACATGTCAAACCGCCTCTTCGAGGTGAGCTGTATTCTCGTTGGCTCTTGTCTGTTTTTTTTTACGGCGGATTCTTAAGATTTTTCACCTTTAGTTGGTGTCTCCCCCTCAGGGTGCTTGCGTGTTGGCGCACACCCCCTGTCTTGCAGAAAGCTCAACGCCTACGTAAGGTTTCATCTTCGATAACAACGCGACGATGTTTTTATAGTGACAAATGAGTTTAGTCCATTCTTTATTTCCATTTTGCGCGATTTGAGTGGTGTTCTGTTTGGCGCCGCCCCCCTCCCCTTTTCGTATGACACGCCAAGGCTGCGTGGAAACTTTCTCATTCGTATTTATGTTTTTTGTTTGCAACTCTAGTGCGTGTCGTGTACGTGTCTTATATGATGATTGGTTCGTATGGCGTGCCGGCTTGGAATGGAGACGAATTATTAGGCTATCATTATTTACTTTGTTACTGTTTTTTTTTTAAATAAAGTTTTGAAAGGCTTTAAAAACTTATCCCAGTCGTGAGTTTTTGAGTTGTTGTTGTTGTTCGTAACTTATGCATAAGTTATAAATTTCATCTGCAAATCGTTCTTGTAACTCCCTCCTTATGGCTGGCTACCTGTCTTTGAATAAGAGATTTTTAATTTTTTTTTTGCACTTTTTAAAAAATTCAGTTTGCGTCGTGCGTGTGTGTTTGTGTGTTGCTGTCTTCGTTCGTACAACACCGTGTTGCGAAGCTATTATTCGAATCCAACCCTGTTGTCGCTTTTGGCTAGGCTAATTCGTTCCTAGAATTCAATTACGTCGCGTTGAAAAGGAAAAGAAAAATATGATGTTCTTGAAATATCGGCCTAAGGAGACGTCAAATTAAGCCGAATAACGGATAATTATAAAATAATAGAATAATCCAACGGATTTATTCACAGATTTAAAGAGAAACGCGGGTTCCAATTATTGGCACTGAATTAAATATCAGATGAAGTATATTCGTCGAAATTGAAAAAAAATGCAACAAGGCCGCGAAAATAAAAAATAAACACATTGGTTCTCATAAGTGCCCGCATCAATAATTACGGTTCGCGTCCTTCCTTTGTGTAGTTCAGGAAATGAATGAATAAAATAAAAAATAAGCACTTCAGATAGTGAAAACTTTTCTTTATTTTATCACTTGAGTACCACATTCAATCGAACAGCTGCCAGTTATGCAGTGATACACTGGCTGCAGACAAAAAGAAGGCAGAGAATGATCATGGTTTTTCTGCTCGGATTTCTCCAACTAAATTGTCTCTTTAAACATACAGTGGGGCAGATTGGGTTCGATTACCTAGTAAAAACAACCACCACATGTAGCTTAACTTAGCTAATACTACAAACACTAAGTGTTAAAAGGCCATTCCTCCCAGCGCCATTTTTCTCGATCCTCCACATCGAGTACGGCCCCAAAGTTTTATTTACTTACCGTTAGTGAATCCCTTGCTAAAAATCCGTTTTAAAATGTGGCGTCTAGGTGATTTTCTGTTGAATAATAATTAACTATATTTACTGCGTCGCGCAGTATATGATCCTTTGCGCTCTTAAAATAACCATGACGTTTCATCACAGTGTGCGTGTACTAATTTTCTACTAATTACCATGAGATCAAAAATCTAAACGACTAATGCGGTAAAAATTAAAATTAATTATTCCAATAGATCGCCGAAACAAAATTCTAAGACACTAGTCTAGAAAATTATAATTTGCGATGTTAAAATATGGGAATCATTCCGGTTTGTGACGACACAATTAATAATGCGTTCGATCATGCTAGTTCGTCTATTAGGCACAATGCCAACTGAGACAGTAGCTACGTTATAAGGCTGTTATATGACGTTACAAGGCACGCGGAATGTTATAAGGCAGGCCGGGTGTCCCTTTAACATTCTTGATTTCAGTTAGACATAAAGTAGGCTAGTTTAACTGACTGTTAAGAACGCATGGAAAGCAACATTTCGTATGGTTAAATAAACACAAAATCCAAAAAAGACTGGTTCTGTGATTCTGAATCGATTTTATTTTTATTATTCCTTTTTTTTTTTTCTAGGAAGCACTTGTTTATTCGACAGCTAGGCTCACAGTCTACACATTAAAACTTTGGAAATTCAGGTTTCATGCCTGCAATAATTTGGTACCGACATGTGGGTTTCTGCAATACTTCATCGCCGTTTGTGAGGAATCTCCACACAAAAAATAAAAATTAATTAAAAAAAAAATCAGCGCGCTACGCCAGACTTTGATAGGTTAAGATAAAAAAAATAAGCCGTCGCCCGCATCAACTTTGGTTTTTTAACTTATGAATACCAAGATATTTATTTTACGCGGCCTAAATGCAACGTTTCGTTTTCCAGTTTGAAACTGTCATTATGAATCCCTTTTTGCAGAATCAATTTTTTTTCCCAAATCACGTGCCTCGTCCGCTCTTGCTGCGGCTAAACTTGCGACATATGGAACAAACTATACTTTTCGTCTTAGGTCAGACCGCAGAGCATACACTCTCAGAAGGCAATAGGCAGGCCAGGCCACCCTGACTTCAATACCAGTCCGCCCCTGAGTATTGCAGACGTTAAAGGAAAGACTCTTAAGAGCAAGGCACGTAATTTGTTTAAAAAAAAAAAAAAAAAAATTATCCCGCTAAACGACATTCTGCGAAACGGGAATTCCCATTTCCCGAAAAAATGAAAATGCTCTATTTTCTGCGAAACGGTAGAACTTAAGTGACAGGAAATGCTTCGTTTTTTTCCTGCCGAATTTACAAGAGTCGCGTCTGTTTGCCAAAAAAAAAAAAAGATTTATTGAGGCAACTTGGCCTATATCGTAACCTGGACTGGCACACCAAGGATAGAAGACGGCCTTCTAAGGCTCCCATTGGGGGCCTGCCCAACAGACTATTACTCAAGAGGCGTAATGACAGAGCGGCAAAACTCATCAGCTCTATTCTGGAGATGCTGTAACGCTACATTTACAGTAATATGTACTACCTGTCCGGCAAAGGAGCCGTCCATCCTACAAGTCTGTAAATTCGACGGTTATTCTTCGAGAAAAAACCAGGTAATTTTAGTTGAGAGAGAGGTTAACCCCTTTGGCTTTGGATCCGTGCTGCCCCCCCCCCCCCCTCCCCTCCATTCCCCCCTCAGACAAACCATCTCCTGCTGGACAAAGCAACCCCATTGGCCAAGCTTGACCGTTTTTTTTTCATGCCTGTGAGACGTATTTGGTTGGTCGTATGGTGTGGACAGGTAGTATTTAGCAAAGAAACGAAAAATTGGTGGTTCCATCTTTTGATGCTTTTTTTGGGGGGTAGGGGTTGGGGGCTTTCGCCAGAGCTAATAGAGGCCTGTAGTGTCCGCGGCCTATCTTGAGTTCGCCCCAGAACGAATATAGATAATCGTGTGTATGTTTTCGATAGCAGAGCACCTTGTTGATATCCTAGATGGTTACAAAAACAGTGGCGGCCGTCGATGAATGCCGCTCCCTCCAGGAAGGTGTAGCCGCTCGTAAAATACCTGCAGGACTCAAGATACGCTGCGCGCACAATATTGTAACTGTGAATTCAGATAGGAAGATTGGACCATGGCCACTAAACTATCTGGCCCGACCTAAAACAATTTTAGGGAGGTACACAAAATGGCCGCCATGAAGTAAACAAGTACTATAATGATGGAAGAATAAAAAAGCCAAGCAGTGCACAAACATACAAAAAGCGTGACGTTTTGATGATACTTTCACCTCGTCATCAGGTGCACCAAATCCACAAAAGTTTCGTCAACATGGCAAAAAATACAGTTCATCACAGCTGCGGCATAAGGTAGTTTTACAACTTAAAATGTTACTTCCATACGCTGAAGCTGTGATGAACTATGTTTTTTGACATGTTGATGAAACTTGTGGATTTAACGCGCCCGTTTCATTTCTTCGAGGTCCGTTCGGGAATTGGCCAAGCCAATCGTATCGGTGAATTTTTGAACGGTGAGTCCCGCCATTTACTCCCATATATTAAAAATGTCACATGGTCTACTGTGAAATTCATATTTAAAGTTGAAAATTCACCTTATATCACGCTTTTTTCGTGCTTTTCACAATCGCACGAAAAAACAAAATTTCAGCAAATTTTCGATAGTCAGCAGTCCTGGAGGTGGAATGGCTCAGGCGGCTATCATCTTCAGGCTCCACAATGTTCAACATAATTCACTACTTCGTAATGACCGTTCGTCTGCTTCGAATATTGGGCGCGGCCTCCGGTATTTGTTGGGTACGTTGCGAATCTGACTATCGAAAATTTGCTGAAATTTTGTTTTTTCGTATGATTGTGAAAATAAGCGTGATATAAGGTGATTTTACTCCCATATAGCGGTAACAGACAAAAAATGTAGTAATTCACTAACCCAATCTCGGTAATCACCCGAAAAATAGCTTACACCCACAAATAACTAAATTTCCGTATAACCTTTTGCCACAAAGCTATTAAATATCTCGACTGCTCATAGCTTTTCAGTAAATAGCGACATGTTCGTTTATCCAGAAAGTGTTACGAGGAAGAAACCCTTAGTGCCCTTATAGATTTTGCTTGTAACCTTTTCCATCAGCTGACAATACCATGGTGGGGTGGGGGGAAAACTACGGGCCCTGGCAGGTTCAACCTAGGTGTTAACGAAGCACAGTCTGCATTAAAGACTGGACTTGTAAGAATGCAATAACACTAATATGAGAAAAAAAGAAAACTCCTGACAAGGTCTCGAACCCAGGACTTCCCACTTACTAGCCCACTTACTTTCTTTATCCAAACTAGGTGGTTAGGAAACTCCTACCTACCCTGTACATACTTAAAGGGCAAATACATCCATTTTGACATGCATGCTTTACTTTTGGATCATTTACACAATAACTAAACACAAGAATTGCGGTAAGAATACGTTACGTACGTCCGATACAACAATTTAATTATTGCATCACCAAAACACGATATGGAGGCCGCCATTGTTTTGCTGGAACGCCCAGAAATTAATGCCGACTGATGTCACTCTTCGATTTCGACTCGCAGCCGATTGACACAGCTCTATTGGCTGTGAGATCTCGAACATCTGACGGCCTTAGCTGGCCACTACAACTGTCGGCCAGCTAAGGCCGTCGAACGCTTGAGCTCTCACAGCCAATAGAGCTATCTCAATCGGCTGCGAGTCGAAATCGAAGAGTGACATCTGTCGGCATTAATTTCTGCGCGTTCCAGCAAAACAATGGTGGTCTCGGTGTCGTGTTTTGGTGACGCAATAATTAAATTGTTGTATCGGACGTACGTAATGTATTCTTACCGCAGTTCTTGTGTTTAGTTATTGTGTAAGTGATCCAAAAGTAAAGCATGCATGTTAAAGTGGATGTAATTGCCCTTTAAGTGCAGTTGTTAAAAAAATGTATTTTTTGGTTTGTGCCAATAGCCTATGCGGGGTGGGCAGCTTTTTAGTTCAGTTGCTATTATAAAGAAGCAATAATTTTTTTTTTATTTTATTTTACGGCCCAGTTTTTAGCTACACTGTAGTTCAATCTCTGCGGTCTAGCAGTGTTGGTGACCAAACTAAGAAGTTATGGAAGTTTTAAAAGCGCACGCTAGAAAGTTTGTTTACATTTGTTTATCACAATAATACGCCTTGTCTTAAATACAAAAAAAGAACAATTAAAATTGGTTGCAAACACCATTTAACACAATAAAATTTGAGATTTATCAAGTTTAGTACCATTTCTTGACACTAGATGTCGTTGTTAGCAAAGTGCCTAACTCCAGTTTACCCTACGCGTACATTTTTCAGATGTTATATTAGCCTATATTTTTGCCCTGGAAATGCGCTTGTGTCTCCAAATTGTTTGCGGAAATCGAGTATACCTTGCCTTCCGTCATTATTGACACGTGTTGTTGTTTTTACGTAAAAGGGAGCCGATTCCAAACGTGTTATTTGCCCCATTATGTAGACGATGAGAGGGAACAGGTAGTGAAACAAGACATTTTCTTCACTGTTGCTTGTTTTGAGACGAAATCTTGAGCGGGGAATCAATAACCCCTCTCCTTCTTTTCTTATGACGGATAGTTGAATTTTCTGAGATGAGGGGGCAGGGCTTTCAGGGGGTGATGTTATGAGTGGCTATTCATTGCCATTTGGGTAGGGGCGGATGGGGAAGTAAGTCTTCCCTTAACCAACAATAACAGTAAAAAAATGTAGCTATATTTGTTGTGCTCCACCGTATTTCCCCCATCCGCCCCTCCCCCCCTCCCCCAAAATTGCAAGAAATTTACTCATTTTTCCCCCCATACCCTTCAAGTTTATGAAAAATGCCGTAAGACAATCTTGCTTCATTTGTTATCTTTACACCTACCTATCAATTTCTTTTTCGGCTTTCTGTTTAATTTCCCCCCCTTTAAGATAGTACAATCCTGTTGGGAAACTGATAACTGACATTTTTTGGGCGTGTTGGTTGTCAAAAATGTATATGATTAGTGGAGGAGGGGGTTCTGAGTTTTTTTTTTTGGGGGGGGGGGGTAGTAAATGTTTCGCTAAATCCCATTTCATGGAAAAAGTTTTCCAGTTTTACCTAAAATTAACATATGCTAAAAATTCGGCGGAATGAGAATTCCTGTTTAGTTAAATCCAAATGTTCTTTTAAAAAATTAACATTAAGAGAAGTTAAAGAAGCATTCCTCCTTTGAAGTAATTTGTGATTCGCTGCATTTTTTGATGTTATGTTTACCCGCAACACGAGCAATAAGGGGGAAAAAATGATTCGACGAAACGGAAATTCCAATTTCAACGAAAATTAAGACACTGGTTAAAGCTCGGGGAAACGGGTACACACCTTGGGGGGGGGGGGGGGAACTGAAAAATTGAACGTTCGGGATTCAACAATGTATGGGATTACTGTAACAGAGGTTGTTTATCTCGCAAACTCGTAGAGTCCCCTGCGTTGAACGCACTGGTGCATATGCACTTGGTTACATCCGTAACGACAAAGACTTTGTCCCAGTACAAAAGTTCTTTGTTGGTACGAGTGTGTCCAACGACCTTTGGGAGTTTCCATCAGTCCGTCTTATGCGTGAGTAGGCGAATCTACAAGTCGTCCGGCCCCCTCCTTTTTATGACACGCTAACAACTAAGCACAATTTAAAGATTGTTGGGGGGGGGGGGTGAGGGAAGAACGGTATCTGCGTATACACATTCTGTTGTGTCTTCACAACGAGACTAAAATCGAAGTCAGACGAATGTTGTTGTTGCAAACATCTTGGATTTAGATAAAGACTAGGAGTAGGGGTAAAAAAAAAACGTAAATTGGTACGGTACTGTAAAAAAAAAAAAGATACAAACCTCCAGCGTATCATCATCAAAGTTGACAGGTGGACACGACTCTTAAATTACGGCATGATCCGTGTCACACTTGTTATTTTCAAAGATGTCGTGCCTATTTTATTCAATTTTTTTCCCGTATTCTTTCTTGGGAAATCGTCGTGGTATAGACGGAATCTTATGTAGTGCGTGACTCTATTCGCTCCCCTCCTCCTCCTCCTCCTCCTCCTCCTCCACTACCTCATAGGCACTTCATAAATACGAATAACTTATCCGTACGACAAAGACTCGACCGTCTCGCAGGGTTTTTTTTTTCTTCTGTAAACTTCGTGCATTGCTTTTATTTATTTCAACTTTACAGCGGGATCGTTTCTTTTTTTTTTTTTCGTTCTCTTTTCAACCTCCCGCGTCGAAGATCAGATTAAACACAACTGCACCTTTCACCGCTTTATTATTTATGGTTGAGAAAGAAGAGTGCTTTAGTAGAGCGCAGACTTTACAAACGTTGTGGACACGAAGAGGACCGGAGTGCTATACATACAAACTGACTTTATTAAAAAAAAAAAATGTTTGTAGACATTGAAAGGTTCTGGCAGATATATAGATTAAGCAAACTTCAAACTTTGAGGAGGGTTTCAAATTGGGTAATCGCTGAGTAATCCGTAGCATTTCTTGGTGGGGCCGTGGCTAGCGGGGAAGGAGAGGGCCGGGTTGGGGGGAGGGGGGTTGTAACACTCTTATATGCAAAAAGAACAATTGAATAGCAAATGTGAAAAAGGTACTGAGTCAGCCTTTTGTACATTTTCAGTTAGAGCTGAAAATGGATTCTAGCGCCCCACACAACATTCAAAGGGGTACTAAGTCAGTCCTTCCCTGAATCCTCTGGAGGCCTAAGCCTAAAAAAGCAGGAAAATGTGAAAAAGGTACCAACTCAATGAATTACTGCCTTTTTCCGCAATGTTGCCGATTTTTGCGGCTACAGCACCTACTTGAAGATAAAAAGTTCTAAAATTCTGAAAAAGTTACTAATTTATAAAAATAATCCATATGATAATAATGGTGTTTTACGCAGTATAACACGCAGTAGCTCATGTTTTAAGGTTCGTTTGCTATTGATCAAAGGACAAACATTTTATATTAACAGAAAAAAATTGACATAACATAGGTCAGTCACCAATCACTTAAAATCTGGGAAAAGGGCTTTACCAAAATGTTTTGAATATTTTTTTTTTCTGTAAATTTGCAAAAACCTAAAAAAAAATGATGGCAAACTACGGTAGGTTGCAAAACAGTTTGACACTACAGGAATGTTGCGCAAGCCCTAGTTTTGAATATTGAATATTTCTTGGTATTTACTCAGTTTTGTGTTTTTGTGACTTGGTGTCTTTTTCACAATTGCGATTTAATTAATTTTAGCGTACAGCTTTTTCTACCATATATACAGAATAGAGACGATGCGGAGGGCTTCACTCAGGGCTTCCACAACGGGGGGGGGGGGGGGGGGACCCACTGTACCCAGGCCAGGTCATATTGTAGTCGATGTGTGCGTATTGTGGATTTTTTTTTATACTTCCAACAAACAACTCCAATCCAGACAAGTCTTCAAACGTAAGCAGCCCGGATTAATGAATGAACCAACCCATTAAGCAAAATAGTGGTCGACGAATATTATATCATAGTGTAACCTTTTTAAGATTTCAGTCGGGGGAGGGGGGGCCCGCTGTTGTAGTTAGTCCCGGTTCCCTTACTTTTATGTGGGGGCCCTGCATCCACTTACCAAAATTCCCAAGCGACAGATGTTAAGTGGAAGACCACCATTATGACAGTTGTTTTTTGCCGCATGAGGGAGGAAACCGGAGTACCCGGAGGCAACCCTCGTGCAACGGGCGGGGAAACAACTGGAGAAAAACCCGTGTATATATGTATCGAACCCAGGTTTGTATGAAGCCATAGATGTACAGCTGGGACCAGGACGCCTATCTAATCTGACGTACGCCCCAGTGCTCGCATACATATAAACGAAGAATGTGTGCCTTACCAATTTTAGTACCCTACTTTTTATGATATGTGAGTTTTGGTGTTTAACTTTCTTCGTAATTCCCCAGAAACTGAAAATCTGCTTGATTCCAAGTATTTACTGAAACCACATTTATTCCCGGTTTATACTATTAAACGACATCAACTATAGAGCAGTGACACGATGTAGTATTATTGTATATAACTCTATGCTGGAACCTTAATGGGTTAGCTGCAAGGGGCACTGCAGAGAGAAACGGAAGGGCCTCATACTGAAGCCAATGCTGTGAAGAGTGATTTGTTAGACCTAAAACGCGAAATTTTGTTGTTGGAGAAAACAACATTATTTTAAGCCTAAGAAATCCGCTCTTCCGATGTTTTTCCCTTCATTTTTATGCAGTGCACCTTGTAGTTATGCCCTTCAAAAACCATACTGGTGCCAATATGGCGGCAAATGTCACTGCTCTATCCAGGGTTCGTACGGGACCTGGAAAAGTCAAGGGAAATCTAAACTAAGCCGAAAATCTGGGAAACGTCAGGGAAATTTTTGAGAATGGAAGCCGACAATCGTTAAAAATATTGCATGCTGATGTGGATTAAGTTTAGTAGTTGAAATATGACGGCAAAGGTCAGAGAAATTTGCAAAATCTGGTCAGGGAAAACCTAGAAAAGTCAGGGAAGTTCAAACCAAATGTTTTTTTACGATCCCTGCTATAGCAAGTTGCTTAAAAGAAGTTAGTTACCTTTGGGATCCTGGCAAAGTCCCCACCAGTCAGGGCCGAGCAGAGTTGGGCGAGAGACTACCCAGACTCCTTCGTCAGCTATGGGATCTATTCTGGACGTATCTCTTCCCCTAACACGAACGAAGGTCCAAAACTGCACCGATTCTCTACAAGAGTAGTACTATGGTTTGGTACTTAACATAAGGCAAAAAAAAAAAAAATTGACGGGGGAGGGAGGAGGAAACGGGCACGAATAACCGCCCCCCTTCTGACGGGCGTGAGGGAGAAACACTAGATGGAAAGGTCA